>VDFB02155596.1:0-12978 GCA_007258455.2 Sequoia sempervirens
TATCCTAACCCTAATCCTAATTTTATCTCTAACCCTAACCCTATTCTTGTCCCTAATTGTAACCCTAAACTTATTCATAATTTCAACCTTAATCCTAATCCTAACCCTAACCCTAACCCTAACCCTATCCCTAATTTTAACCCCAACCCTAATCTCTAACACTAAATATAACCCTAATCCTTACCCTCACCCTATTTCTAAGCCTAACCCAATTTATACATGCTAACTCCAACCCTAACCCTATTGCTCATCTTAAACATAATCCTAAATCAAACCCTAACCCTATTGCTCATCACAAACACATTTTTAAACTTAACCCTTTTTATATATTTTAGTATATTTAATACAAAAATTTAATGTAAGTTATAGTTAAGGGTCAAACATGTTTAGGTTCAAACTTTTATTAGGGTTGGGATTAATTTTATTATTGGGAATAGGGTTAGGGTTAGGGTTAGAGATATAAGTGGTATAAGGGTTGGAGTTAGTATTAGGGTTAGGATTAGGTTTAGGGTTAGGGCTACGGTTAGCATACATAAAAAGGGTTAAGTTTAAAAATGTGTTTGGGATGAGCCATGGGGTTAGGGTTCGATTTAGGATTATGTTTAAGATTAGAAATAGGGTTAGGGTTGGAGTTAGCATGTATAAAATGGGCTAGGCTTAGAAATAGGGTGAGGGTAAGGATTAGGGTTATATTTAATGTTAGAGATTAGGGTTGGGGTTAAAATTAGGGATAGGGATAGGGTTAGGGTTAGGGTTAGGGTTAGGATTAGGATTAGGGTTGAAATTATGAATAAGTTTAGGGTTACAATTAGGGACAAGAATAGGGTTAGGGTTAGAGATAAAATTAGGATTAGGGTTAGGATAGTGTTAGTAGTAAGATTAGGGTTAGGGTTAGAAATAAAATTAAGATTAGGGTTAGGTTAGAGTTAGTAGTAAGATTAGGGTTAGGGTTATGGTTAGGGTTATAATTAGAGTTAGAATTAGGGTTAGGGTTGTAATTAGAATTAGTGTTAGTTATAGAATTAGGGTGGGTTAATGGATAAGAATTTAATTATTTATTAGGATTTTAATGGATAATAATTTAATTATATATATTAGAATTTCAATGGATAATATTAAAATCATTTTAAGGCTGAAACCAATTAGTATTTTAATATATTTAATGTATATTATAATTACGCTATCCTTAGTATAATATAAATGTGTAATTTTTAAACTATAAAAATAAATTATAAATAATATAATTATACTAATTATATTAAATATAGTTTTAATAATTTTATATATGTATTTAATAGTTTTGTTAAAAAATCTAATATATAATAATAATTAGTAGAATTATATTATTTATAATTTATTTTTTATTATATTTAAAATATACATTATATATTAAAATATTAATTGGTTTTAGCCTTAAAATGATTTTAATACTATTTATTAAAATCCTAATATATATAATTATATTCTTATCCATTAAATTTAGTTTATCGTAATTAAGTATATATTAACATAATTAATATATAATGTATATTTTATATAATAAAAAAATTATAAATAATATAATTATGCTAATTATTATTATATATTATATTTTTTAACAAAACTATTAAATACATATATAGGATTATTATTACTATTATATTTAATAGTTTTGTTAAAAATATAATATATAAAATATACATTAATTATGTTAATATATACTTAATATATTAATTATTTTCATTTTATTAAACATACTCTAAAACCTTCGTATAAACCTACCAATAGCCGCGGGCAAAGCAGCTAAAAAGCGCGAATGGAAAACTTAAAAAACTGGGTAAAAATATTTATTGGGCACCGGGAATCTAAAAATTCTGACAGTTACAGCGTCCTGCAGCACACGACCGGTTCTTGCAAGGACGTCAGAGCAGTATGCAGGGCATGGCATGGACATCAAATGGCGGTCGATGCGATGCGGGCATAGCCGACTACTAAAAAAACAAAATAATCTTGATGCTTTACAAGTGGAATTGTCTTAGACTTTCAAAGTTACCTCCAAGATTGAGGTCTGCTATCCAGCCCCAGGAATGCACCGCCCCATACCATGCCCATCATCACACATACCATAAGCCCCGTAACTGCAATTTATAAGATAACGGTTTTTGTCAGGCAGTACTGTCTGTAGTTGGAAAACTCGGCAGCGAATTCCAAGTCAAGGCAGTACTGTTCGTAGTCAGCAAATTCCAAGCAACTCTGCAGTTTTAATGTCTACTGCCACCCGCTTTTATTAATATCCAACGCTTCAAAATTGAACTCCAAAACCCGCCTAAATTTCCCGCTGTTTCAATGAAATTTAAATTTGAATAGTAAAAAAGAGTCAGCTTAACTCTGCTTTTTTGGATAGCCACTGCCATGAAAGAGGCAGTCGCACTGTCACCATATGGAAACCTCCAGCCGGATCAGCTTACATATGCCAGCATAGTTCTAGCCTGTGCTGAAATGGGAGCGTTGGAATAGGGTATAGCTATCCATATAAGCATAAAGGATAGAGGAATTTTGTTTGATGAAAACACTCTGGCAGACATGTATACAAAATGTGGAAGCATAGACAAGGCATGCGAACTGTTTGACCGAATGCCTTAAAGAACTGTGGTCTCATGGAATGCCATGATTGCAAGATATACGCAAAATGTATTTGTTGAAAAGGCTTTAGGAACTTTCAAGCAAATGCGACTGGCAGGTGTAAAGCCAGACTTCGCAACCTTTGCCGGCAGCCTCCTTACCTGTACCAAAATGGGAGCTTTGGAAAAGAGTATGGAATCTGTCAAAGATAAAGGACGGGAATTTTTTCAGATGCTGTAGTTGCAACTAACCTGGTAGACATGTATGCAAAATGTGGAAGCACAGACAAGGGGCGTGAACTATTTGACATGATACCTAAAAGAAATGTGATCTCATGGATTGCCATGATTGCAGGATACACAAAATGTGGAAGCATGGACAAGTTTAACAGAATGCCTTGAAGAAAGGCGTTCTCATGGGATGCCCTGATTGCAGATTATTCACAAAGTCGATCTTTTTAAAAGGCTTTAGGACCTTTCAAGCAAATGCAATTGGCAGATGTAAAGACAGACTCTGTAACCTTTGTCAGCATCCTCCTAGCCTGTGATGAAATGGGAGCTTTGGAATAGGGTATGGACGTCCATCAAAGCATAAAGGATAAAGCAGTTTTGTCAGATGTTTTAGTTGCAACTGCTGTGGTAGACATGCTTCAAAAATGTGGAAGTACAGAGAACGGGTGTGAACTGTTTTGAAACCACATTTCTTACACATTTACAAGGACCCTTATTCTATTCTTCATTTCTTCAAAAAATTTGCACTCTTTTGTTTGTTGCTATCTATCGTATTTTTTTTAAATATTGCATGTAATAACGGTATTATTCCACTCTACAAGGGTGCCAACATACTTTTATAAAAACTAGACTTTGTTCTTCCTACCAGCAACTAGCTTATCTAATTTCTATATTTCATTATTTTACTTTTTATTTAAACATCTTTAAACAATCTTGTCATTCATAAATTTTATAGCTAGTAGATCACCTAATTTCTTGTTTCATTTCTCAATGAAATCTCATTTAGATTAAGGATTGAATTTAAGTAAGACATGTTAAGCAATCTAACTAGAAAGAAAAATAATTTGTTAATTAATTGGTAGAGAATTTGTTTGTGTTTGCATTAACTTAAGTCAACCTATTTATGATAGATTGCTTTTTGAATCCTAATATAGACAATTGAAAATGCTTTCTTGCATTTAAAATATGTAGGCTATCTATTTTCTATATATATTTGTAGTGAACTTGATGTGAATCCTAACCTTCATTATTTGTTCATTTTTTCATCATCAAAAGAATTTTTCTCTCTAAATGACAAACTCTCATTCTAATGTCCAATTAGTTAATTTTACATTGATTTTTTAATTTTGTCATCATTCAACAAAACTTTTTTTGAGTAAACATAAACATAGTCACAACATATAGACCTTATCACAATTAGGTTAGTGTCCATTTAGTACACTATTATCTTTGTCTTTTATTTTCACCAAAACTAAAAACTCTACATTTTTCTACTCAAATTTTCTATAGTATATAAGAATGAATCATTTTTGTTGTTCTTCAATAGAAATCAATATCCTTCCCTCTTTGACTATCCCTTCCTCATACATTATCTCTTATAGGAACCCTCATCTAAGCCTATCCATGTATCTTCCTCACACTTCCTTCTTTCATTACCCTTCCTTCCTTCCTCCATTATCATCCACCCCACACGATGTCTCACTCTACATGACTCACAATGATGACCACTTTGATAATGAAGCCCCATTAGATGATGCTAGTTTTGTCACTCACCAAAATTGACCACCATTTGTCTCTCCTCCAAAATAGCCTACCTAATAATGTCATTTAATCCTAAATCGCATCACTCACATACTCCTTGACAAATATCATCATCACCCATCTTGGGGAGCTAGAGATATTGCAAGGTAGAGGATATATTATTCACATTCATGTCCCTTTATAGTCTAATTCTATTACTTTCATCCCTCTTTTCTAGCCAACCTCTTTTCTTTTTCCTACCACTCAATATTCCTTCACCTAATTTTTTATGCTTAGTCCTTCTCATATAACCCACATTTGTACCATGTATGTCTCTCTCCATTCCTCATTTTAACTATAATCACATCCCTTTAGGCAATTGATTTACCTCTTGCTCCTATTTTCCACCCTTTCAACCCCTACCCTTCACTTATGTTGCTTGATTATCTCCTACCATTATTGTCATTCCCTCTACTATCCTACCATTAACCTCACAACCCTTACCATATTCTTATCAAAACATAAAAAAAATCCACCTCCTACTCTCAATGTCCCAACGGATACCCCTAATCCTATCATTTACCACCTAGTTCAAGAAATTTCAATAATGCAATTCTCTCATCTCCTTCCTTGTCTGAATATTGATCTTCATCCTTTGAGAGAGAGCCTTTTGTTCACTCTCCTCCTCATAACCCCCCCCCCCCCCAAAAAAAAAGAAAATCTTCTCCTCATAACTCTCCTCCACACAACTCACCATTGAAATACTCCCACTCCTCCAATTCCAAACCCACCACATCAGACTCCAATTCCTCCACCTCCTCATTCTTCCCCACCTATAATTATTCCTCCATCCCCTCACACATAGCTAGAGAACCAATGTGAAGGAGATGACGACAAAATGAATTTCATTTTCCAACTCTAATTTGAAATTAAATCGATTTCATCATTTCCTACTTAATTGTTCTCCCATATATTTGACTAGGATTGTATTATAGTGATCATGTCTACCATCCTTATATGAAGAGGAAATATTTTTATCTACTTCTACTACAATGTGAGTGGTAAGCACTAAAATATGAAGGTTTATTCTAGTTTTTTAACCTCACTTTTATATCATTTTTCATCATATTTTACTAATTCCTCAATTTTTTCATCCTCCATATTTTATTTATGTTTTTTATTCATACATTAGGTGAATGGAAATTTGTCAAAAATAAGTCACTCAATTCTTTCCATGTTTTTGTTGAATGCACAAGACAACTAAGAGTGGGGGGGTAACGAGGGGGGGAGAATCAGTTGTTCATTAAAACATCAAAACACTCATTAACATTCAGATCCACATTAACATTATTAGCATTTAATTTGTTAAAGTGATTTAGCATGGAAGCAAATAACAAAAACCGAAACACATTAACACCATACACAACATAACACCAGATTTATGTGGAAAACCTAATAAGGGAAAAACCACAGTGATGATTAGCTTAGAATATAAAGTAATTATGATACCAAATACAATAGGCTCATGGCCAAAGGGCTCACTGCCCAAAAGAAAAAAGGGATCATTGTCGGATTATAAAAAAGAAGAAAGAAGATTGTTACAATGAGAAATCCATCTCAAAGAAATAGAAAATATCCACCACAACATCACTAGTACATTTGAATAGTATCTTTGAAGAATGTAGACACCTTCTGCTCATTACTTCTAGTAGTCTAACACATTAAAGCTTGCACACTTTTGCACTTCACAACTCTACACTTTGCTTCACACACACACTTCACACGGACATCCTTCACCAATTCATCACTTATTTATACCATCCTCAACCTTCAAAACATTCTCCAAGGTCAACTATGTACCTCAACCATGCAAATTCAAATTAGGTCAGTACCAAAACATTCCCACGATGGAAAGGAATGAAGGTAGACCACATCATGCCTTAACTCAAACCTAAATCCACACATACACACCACACCATGCTTCCACAAACACTGAAGCAAATCCACAATTCGTGTAAACACCCAATATCAATCAAACTCGTGTAAACAACATTAAACATTTAATTACATGCTTCCTTTGATCCAAAGATGACTCGTAGAAAACACACATCACTTGAACACAATCTAGATTATTCCATCAACACCCTAAAATCCAACAAATCCTTTGCAACAACTTTAACCTGAAGAATATACTCATCCTGTACACACAGTTAACCTTCCACACACTGTAACTCATGAAACCATCCTTGGAGAGCACCCAATCACAAATTGTATAAGAGCAAAATTGCACCCTTGCGATTTCCCCTACATTCTTGTTTCCACATTAGTGTCTACTTCTTTAGCATCCTGAGTAGGCTCATTTTATCCCTAGCATCAACCTCTTTCCCTCTCAAGATGCTCCTACACCCCTTTTTAGCGACCACCCTTGCGTGTTAACTTTGCATCGGACTTTGTGGCTTTCTGGTTAGCATTGTTTTATAGCGTGACGTATCCAAACACTAGCGCATTGTATAGACGTCCGCACTCCGTGCTAGCATCCTGCGACATTTCAATGCTCAGACAACCATTTCTGAGCATATTTTCCACTTGTCACCTAAGTTTGTTAGTGGAAACAGCTAGGGATTCTCTAAAACGGCCTGAGAAGCTTCTTTTCCCTCCTTAAAAGTCCTTTTTTCATTTCATTTGAAGGACTTTTTCTCCACAATTAGCTTCATTCTACCAATTTTTAGTTTCACTCCATCACTTTCTTACACATATTCTATACAGCTTGTTGTAGCAGCTTTGAGCTCTCTCAAGCTTCCATTACAACACTTTTTGCAATTTCATCTCCCTCATTTTCATGTTGGTGAGCATCTTAGGATTCCATATCCCCGACTATTTGCACATTTACTTCATGATATAGGTTCTCCTCCTCAAGTGGGGTTTTCTTTTACACACGCTTATTTGTAGTGTGGGTTCTACTTCTGAGCAGGTTTTGCTTTTGCCACACGCTTTACACTCTCTCTTTATCTTCTTGGTTGTCCGTGGAGGTGGGAACACCATAACGGGGATTTGATTGAGGCAAACCCCTATACAACCCTAACATTCTCTCTAGGTATCACACTTGCAGGTTTTGAAGACATTTTCTCAATGGAGGCTTCATCATTCGCATGGTTGTGAGTATTTCCTTTCTTCTCCTTACCTTTGTCATTTCTATCTCTTTATCTTAGTCTTATCGTTTTCTGTTATTTTACTGTACTTTGCGGTATTAGCATTCGGAGTAGAAGTAGTCACTTTAGGTGTTTCTGTAATAAAATCATTCTCTGACCCATACGAGATGCTTGCGCCCCTCTGAGACGCCTGGGCGTCGTGTTGTCGTCTGATTTTTGTGCTGACGTCCTTTGGCCGAGAGCCTGTCAATTTGTCCAGAGATCCTCTATGACCTTCTCTTTCAGATTCTAGAACTTCCACGTTGTTCCATTGAGGTAATATAGGGCAGTTTTCCCCATGAGGATCTCTAAGCAAGGAGAACTTGTGAGTAGCGAATCCCCCTATATCACATTTTTGGTGAACCTGACGTGAAGAACATTCCTCTTTGAAAAAATTATAATGGATTTAATATCTTCTTTTATCGATTCAGTGTCCAACTTTGTTCAAAATATTAATCATATTCCATTTGATACATGTAATGGTGACTTGGCTTTGCCCATGTCACTTGGTATCTTTGATCCTTCTCATGAGACTCCTCTTGCTTCAGAGGATGTCTCGTTGCAAGAAGATGAAATAATTGATACCTTTCTCAATGTTACTTTACCTTCTATTCATTCCAATACACTCTCCCCTAGAGATGGTGCATTTGTGAATGACGAAGTTCCCTCTCCGTCTGATGCACTCTCTTCTGGAGATGATGCATTTGTGAATGATGAATCTCATCTCTGTTCTAATGTACCCTCTTTTAGAGATGATACATTAGAAAACGATGAACCCCCTTCCACATTTGATTCGCCTTGGATCGATGTTGAGAATGTCTCTTTAAGTAATTATTCCATGTTTGATCTTGTTTGGATTGATGTTGAGAATATGTGTTTAAGTAATCATTCTACTAGTTGTGGTGAGTCCGTAAATGTGGTGAATGTTTTCGCTACCCCCCAAGGACCTAAGAGACCAATCAATCATGTGACTCTGGCTAGTCCCACTCCTAAAAGGGTTTGTGCTATCGATGGTGTTCCATTAAATAGTGGATCTCCTGATCTTCCTAAGGCTCCCTCTTCTAGAGCAGTAGCATATACTTACAAGAACAGTATGAATAAACAACCAAGACTTCCTCAAGCTCCTAAACCTACAACTAAAGCACCTAGTGATTACAATCTTGTCGAGCAACCTCGGGTTACTTCAGCTAAGATCTCGCTATGGGACTTGCTTCAATCTACTCTGGTTTATCAAGGTATGTTTCAAGAATCCTTGCAAAGGATGCTCTTGCCTTCTTCCACTAGGTCGTAAGACACTGATGCGTTGACGACATATATTTGCACAAGTTTGTCAAATATTACGTTATGTCCACAAGAGCTCCCACCTCCAGAAGTACAGAAGCAAGTAGATCCTCTAATGATTATAGTCAATATTAATAAGATAGGCATTAGACACACTCTCATTGATGTTGGTTCGACACTCAATGTATGTAGTATTGATTTACTACCTAAAATTAATATTGACCCATCCTCTCTTAATACTTCTTCTCTTGTCCTTCGTGGGTTCGATAATGTTGGTCGAAAATCCCTAGGCATGGTAGTATTTCCTTTGAGGTTGGGACCTGTTACTGTTCCTACCCTTGTATATGTCATGGCAAAAAAGTTTCCATGTAACCTTCTTCTTGGTAGACCGTGGATTCATGCTATGGGTGCAGTCCTGTCCACTTTGCATAAATCTATTAAGTTTATTTGTAACAATTGAGTAGTCATGATTAAGGCTAACCCTGAAGCTATGCACCTATGTGAGATAGTGGCTACTAGTCGAGCTCCAGTTGTGCCTACTCTTATTCCCTCAGTATCTTCTAGTGTGTCGATGTTTACCCCAACAGTACCTACTGCAAAGGATACTCTCGAGGTAGATGTCCCTAAAGAAGATGCTTCTGAAGCAAGGAGTCCTAAGTATGCTCCTTCCACCTCTTCTCAAAGGAATGCACGTCTTGGTGGTGATCGGGGTCCTTTAGACTTTACAGAGTCCTTCGTTGGAGAATATAAAGTTGACCTGATCCACTTAGAGCTTTCGAAAACATCATCCACACCCGTTATCAAATATTATTATTCTTTTATATCATGGAGTAGGGCAAGCAATCATTGTAATATCCTTAGTGTTGATCCTCCTTCTGAGGAAGATGATTATGCTTCAACTAAAGAGGATAGTCTCGGCAGTCCTATTAATAAGAATGATGGTGATCCCATAAAGGAGTGTGATCCCCATTGCTGGGACAATGCTCTTTATAAGGATCCACCTTTCCAAGACTTGCAAACATGTTATGGCCCTAGATTTAGGCTCGTCTCTAAATTTGGCTATGAGCATAAAGGTTGTGGGTGCAATGAACAAGGAATTTAGGTCCCTATAGAATTTGTGCCTCGTAAGCATAACTTAGGGCTTGGTTGTTTGAATGAACAATCTGAAAGGGGACCACGGTCGATTGGTGGCATGAATTCCACTCAACCTGGTTCTCGTGGACTGATTTATCCTCCCTTGTCTTCTACCTTCATTCCTTCTTCCTCTTCTTGTGAGAAGTCAAACCTTCCCCCACAGGAAAAAGGTTTGCTTCCCACTCAAACTATAATTCAAAACATTATTTATTAGTAATAGTGTTTTAATTTTTATTTATTTTTATAATTATGAACTCAAACTTAATACATGTTTATACTACAACAAATTAGACAATACATAAATTATTATATCAAATAATGTTTTCAATATATAAATAATATTTACTTTCTAATTCTATTATTTAAAAAAGATTATGTTTGAAATTCATTCTTTCATTCTTTTATAAATTATTATATTGTTAATAGATTTATGTAGTGTATGTAAGATACAAGTGTATGGAGGTCAAGATAAAGAACAAACTATTAATCGAAAATATGTTTATCAAAATCTATTAAATTATATAGAAAATCATAAATAAAAAACACATAACACATATTTTCAAAACATTTTGTGTTTAAAAAATGAAAGATTAAATAATTGTAGATTTATTATCAATATGTTTATTTTGTATGTTTTGATTTTAAATAACATTTTAATATATTTATACTATAATATAATTTATAATTATTATTTTATTATTTATTATAATTAACTTAATATAAATAAAAAATGCATAATTTAGATTAATACAATTAAAAATATATATGGTAAAAATGAGGCATTTGATTTTATTAAAAATATTCTTTCCATAAAAATAAGAATATTTATAAATTAATTATATAAAATAATAAAATCTATTTATTTAAAATTGATTTCTAATTCAAAAATATTTCTTGTTATCATTCTTTTATACATCCATTAAATATTGTCATAATTATTCTTATTATATATTTTTTTAAATAAATATAATTGTCATTTAAAGGTGTCCTATCAACAATTTAATAGATTATAATAAAAAAAAATCATTTCTATTATTTTACTTGCATACCCACTCATATTTATTTTCACATGTTGAAATGGATATTAAAAATAATTTTAATCCTTATACTTTTACTTTCTTTTTTCTGATACGTGATACTTTTACTTTATTTTTTGATATGCTATACTTTTACTTTCTTTTATTTTAATTTAAAATTTATATTTTTCTATTGTTTAACTTGTTCTAATTATTATTCAATTAAAAAATTATATGATAAAAGTGAGACATTCTATTTTATTAAAAGATATTATTTACATTATATATATTTTTTAAATAAATATAATTGTCATTTAAAAGTGTCCTATCAACAATTTAATGGATTATAATAGAAAAAATCATTTCTATTATTTTACTTGCATATCCACTCATATTTATTTTCACATGTTGAAATGGCTATTAAAAATAATTTTAATCCTTATACTTTTACTTTCTTTTTTTGATATGTTATACTTTTACTTTCTTTTATTTTAATTTAAAATTTATCTTTTTCTATTGTTTAACTTGTTCTTATTATTATTCAATTAAAAATATATATGATAAAAATGAGACATTCTATTTTATTAAAAGATATTATATACTTTTACTTTCTTTTATTTTAATT
Source organism: Sequoia sempervirens (assembly GCA_007258455.2). NCBI lineage: Eukaryota > Viridiplantae > Streptophyta > Pinopsida > Cupressales > Cupressaceae > Sequoia > Sequoia sempervirens. Next base: position 11,597 of record VDFB02155596.1, read on the forward strand.
TAAAATTTATCTTTTTCTATTGTTTAACTTGTTCTAATTATTATTCAATTAAAAATATATATGATAAAAATGAGACATTCTATTTTATTAAAAGATATTATTTATGCAAGGTGTAATAAATTTCATTATACTAGCATATCTATCCTATCACATAGTCTATATAGAAAACGTGGAGAGATATCAATTGTAGGAATCCAAAATGACAATAATATTAATATTGTGTGTTTGTAATAATATTGCATCAAGATATATCATCATATTTACATTTGAACCCGTTTAGTTTATTTCAAGATTATTATATTATATTGTATATTTAATTGCTTTTTACAATATAAGTAATATATATTTATATATTATATTATTTCTATATTATTAATATTATAATTCTAACCCTAACCATAATTATAACCCCATTCATAATCCTAATTCTAGTGACAACCTTAATTCTAACTATAAATCTCATTAAACCCTAACCCTAACCTTAATTGAACCCTACCTATAATTGAATAAAAACCCTAATTATTTATCCTAATTGAATTTTAACTCTTACTCATAAACTTTATTTAGAACTCTAATCCAAAATGAAAACCAATTGAAACCTAACCCTAATTAAATCTTAACAATGATTAAACCCTAACCCTAACACTAAATAATACCCAACCCTAACCCTAATCATAATTGTAGCCCTAGCCATGACCTTAACTTGTAATTCCTAACCCTAACCTTAAGCCTAATCGAAATCCAACTTTATCTTTAGTTGATTTATTATACAAATCACCATTACTTCAATTATTTCTACTCTATGTCTTGGGCAACTAAGAGATCATGATGAACAAAACAATATCTTTAAATGACAATTAAGATTGTAAAAAATAGACTTAAAAGAAACTTCATATAAAAACTTGAATGAGTTATCTATACAATTTGAAAAAGGGTGTAATATAATTTCTAATAAATTAAATTTAGTTGATGGACTTCTTAGAAAAAAAATTTAAATAAATTTGGTGAAAAGATGTCATTCTCTTCTCTTAAGTAGGGGAAAAATATACAATTTCTCTTCAAGTTATAGATATAAGAATGACAAATGAATAGGCGTTATGCATATTTGGGTGATTTTTGTAAAATTTAAAAATATTGTGAATGAACTTTTAATTTGACATTTTAATTTATTAAAAAATTAAAAATTGACCAACTTAAATTAGTCATTTTTCTTTTATGAAATTCCATCTTTTAAAAATTTATAAATAATTAAGTTTAGAATATAAAACATCTTTTTAAGATTTAAAAATATTTAAATGATTTGAAATTTGTTAATATTTATATATAGAAACATATATATAAAAAAATAAAAAAATCTAAATAAAATAAATTTAAATGTAAAA
>VDFB02155597.1:0-14332 GCA_007258455.2 Sequoia sempervirens
TTGATAATGTTCAAATTTCTTTTTATTTTTCTTACAATTATTTTTCTTGTTTTTGGCAAACAAGGCTAGTTATAGGTTCTAATATCATGTTAGAAAACTAAGATCATGAGTTTTAACCTTTTTTTTTATAAGGGGTAAATGCTTTTGATCTAGAGCTATGAACCGGTGAGGTCACAAACAAGGGACCTCATCCCCAATTTAAATATTCAACAATTACATCCCAACGGGGTTTGAACCTTGATGGCAAGAACAATACCACAACAACTTAACCATCATACTATGCCACTATTGACATGAGTTTCAAGCTTGATAACCATTAACCGTGTTGAATTTATTTGTATTTAATAAATTTTCTCAAATATAGTAAAAAACATGACAGGATCAACCTAGCTTTACATAGTCTCTCCTCCCCAAGTTATTCTAATGGTTAAATACCTCTAATATTAATGCCAACTTTCATACACATATGTATCCCAAAATGATAGATCCTTTAAATATATGGTTGAATGCAACCATCCATTAGGATGGCTATAAATTTTCATTAAGGTATATGATATTTAATTAATAAAATAATATTTTCAATTAATCTATTGATCATAACCAAACCCACAATATTATATGAGTTTTATATGTCATATTATATAAGGATAAACCTTATATTAAAATAGATCCATATATAAGGTTATTAACTATAGTACCACTTATAAATATGTGTTCCCCACTAACAAATATTATGCTCTAACATTGACCTGTATAGAAATCTAACCTAGAGTTATAGTTGTAGGTTTTGGTTAACATACTATTAACATGTTGCCCAAATGTAGTTGCCAAAATGGAGGTTATATGAGGTAGAAGAAATTTTGTGGATGATGCAAGCTAGATTGGATGTTGTTGACTAATATCAGTGCAAGGGGTTGTTTAGAGAGAAGATTGTAGTGACATAGAACATGGAGAAATAGGTAAAAGTGGAGAGAAAGCTCGAAAGATGCATGCCTAAAATTGAATGTAGGTAAATAGATATTATTGTGAACCAATTCAAGGATTGGGAAAGGCACATAAATGATGGCATCAATTTTTTTGGAATTTTGAATCCAAAATAATTAATTGACTAGATCATCAAAATGGAGGATTATTATGAGTCTAAGGACATATTTGATCCTCAAGGGGCGATCTTTCCCAAACAAAGTGGAAATTCCATGCCACAATATGGTTTAAGGAGTCACATTTGGATCATATGAGGCATAGAAGAGAGAATATCGCCCATGGGATTGGATGCTCTCCAAGTTGAGATGTGAGTTGGATCTTTATCTTTTGAAGAAGCTCTAAAGATTGCAACAACATGATCTCAATGTGAAGAATTACATTAAGAAGTTTTATAAACTTGTTATTTAGGTCAATCACCATGAACTTGATTAGAAAAAAGGTGGCATGGTACATCCAATGAGAAGGAGATGGTGATTAAAGTTACTAAATCAAGGTGGATTTTCTCTTCTAGTAAAATTTTCTTTTTTTCTCATAGAAAATATTTTTATTTTATTACTTATATTTTTTTAAACCTATAATTTTGATATTATTATTGAAATGTAATTATAGAGGAGAAGAGAAAAGGGAATACTTCACTCTTTTTCCTTACTTATTTTACACCCCTTTGGGCCTTGTTCTAATTTATGCTATCTCGATAATTATTGTTATATATTTCATGTATAAGTTGATAAAATCCAAAATAACTTTCAACGTTTATAGCCTAAATGGTCTAATCATTATGATTCATGCATGTTTCCTCTTCTTGGATTGAATCATAGTGACTCATATAACTATTCTCTTGCTAGTTGTACCTACAATAGAATTGGTTTTTAGTGAACAAATGGTGCCTTATATATATGTTTGGGGACATGCCTTAATTAGAAACCCATATGAATTTGAGAAATATTGATATTGGTTCCTTCAAAAATGTGCAAAACATGGATATTAAGTGGGTTGATTATGTGTTACTTATAATATTTTTTTTATAACAAAAAGTGTACATTATTTCTTTATTTGTTATTGCTACTTGTGATTTTGACCTATTTACCTTTGCTAAGTGTTCCCTAATATAATTCTTCTGAGCGCTTATGCTTTGATTTACTTTAATCCTTTGTATTAAGCTCAAATTTGGGAATTGGTGACGATTTAACCACAACATGTGGTTTGCATGTGAATGAAATCAAAATGCAAGAGTTATAATATAAAAAAATAAAATTTGAACATTATGGACATAATTGTGTATGTACTGGAGTCTAAAGTTGTAGAAAGGAGGAAACTAAAAGAAAGATAAGCATTGAAGTGTGAAAAGAGTTATTTGTCATACAAGGAACACATAGGTTTAGGGATAGTTGGTTATCCAAATGGTTAAAGATAGACACATCAATGCTTAATAAATATGATATATTGAAACTTATATTGATTAATTTCATGCATAAGCTAATAAAAAAAGCATCAACCTCCAACCTTTTAGCCCTTGTGGTTAGTCATGCTAGTTCATACATTTTTCATCATCTTAGAATGGATCACAAGTTTGATTTACCCTAGATAGAATGGCATTTACATCATCTAAGTTCAAACATGCTTTTCACTTATGTCTTGTCGGCCCTTGTACCAAATTGGACTATATTGCTTGTTAGCTTGTATGCCAAAATATTCAAATTAGTTTCTGGGATGCCATATTTAAAAATAACCCTCGTGGACTAACATAACCCCTCCTCATACATTCTCTAACTATCATACTTTTGGTTCACATTATCATGTTGAACTTGCAAGCACAAAGATGATCCATGTTATTTATGTGACATGCATTTGATCCTCTTGTTCAAAATTTAAATTTCTTCCTAAGCCCAAGCCAATCACCTTTTAATTAATAGTTGTTCATCATTTCTTTTGCCAAAACATTTTAATTGTGTGTCTAAATTAAATATAAAAAGCCATCATCCTTATATCATTTCACAAGACAAAATTTCAAATATATTGTAATGACATATTTACTAATAATCAATAACACTTTCTACATTAAAAAAATTTGACAATTAAAAAGACTAGTTACTTCAAACTTCTTATTAAAATAATTATTCGCTAACTTTCTATACAACTCTCTATAATTTGATTAGATGACATGAAATTAATGAATACTCTATGCGAACGAGCAGTTAAAAAAATGTTGAGTTCGGAGGGCGAGTAAAAGCGAAGAAAACTGGCAAAGCAAACAAACATTGAGATGAGATATTTCCTCCCCATTAGAACGTCTGAATAATATTCAGTGCGAACGAGTCGTAGAAAAGAACACTCTTTAATTTTCTGGGAAGAAAAACTAGCAGAGTCGTAAAACAAACGGTGGAACTCGTCTTTATCCAACAGGTTTTGAACAAGTGTTGAAATTTCCCTAACTTTAATAGGTAAACACCACGAATACATTGAATTTTCCACAATTTTTCTAAAATATACTTTTCTTACTACATTCAGAAGAAGCGTGGAAAATTGAATGGAGGAGGTTTCGCCCAATTTCGCCAGTAGAATAAACGTAGAATAAGTTTCGAGTGCTAGGAGAAACACAATTATAAATCAGCTTTAGTTTCCATTATTTTCACACAGAGAACAAGTTGTTTGGAGGAACAGAGAACTGTTATGCAATCTGCAATGGAGATGGTGATGATGTGGGTTTTGTTATTAGTAGTGATGCCCTATTCTTTCGCATGTTATGCAGACGAAAGAAATTCCCTGTTAGATTTCAAAGAGGGCTTAAACTTCACTTCCTCTTATTCCACGTTGCAATCGTGGAAGGGATTTAACTGTTGCGCGTGGAAAGGAGTCACCTGCCACCCAATCACTGCCCACGTCCTTTCCTTGGATCTCAGTCCTCAGTCCTTAATGTTAAAATAAGTAATTACTCCCGCATGTAGAAAAATCTAGGAAAAATCAGAGTCAGTTTGATTTTCAGTTTAAATTAGAAAAATCAGTCGTAGTTTGAGTTTGCATGAAGTAGTTTGCCGGAAAGCCAGTTAGAAAGTTTAAAATAAAAAAACCAATCAAGTTCAGTTGTAATGTTGAAGTTTTTGGTTAATAAAAGATTGGAGTCGCAGACTCTGTTTTGGTGTGTGCATATTTTGTTTTCCTTCGACTCTGCCTTTCTAATAGAGTAGTATTAGAGCTTGTTCCGTTGCGTCATCTGCAGGTTCAGTATATCCAGTTTTGATGTAATCCCAAACGTCTTGAGCTCGTAACAGAGTCTCCATCTTAATGGCCCACACGTCATAGTTCTTCCCTGTGAGCAGTGGAAGCTGCAGCTGAACATAATCTGTGCTAGCTGAAGCCATGTTGTAATCAAAGAAAAACTTTCGCAGCTCCTCAAATTATTTTGGGTTCTTCACAGGGATCTTCTGCTGAACGATCCGCTTGATCTCCAACCTTGCTTGTCCTCAACCTGGTGCTCTCACAAATGCACAGAAGGACCAATTGAGGTTAAACAGAAAGAAGAATGCACATGCATTGCATCTTATTCAACAAGCAGTGGATGAAGTTATATTCCAGAAAATCATGACCACAAAATCGGCAAAGACAGCATGGGAGATATTGGCAACGAGTTATCAAGGTATGACCAAAGTAAATACTGTTAAGTTGTAGAATACTAGGAGAGAATTTGAAAGCCTGCAAATGAAAGAAACGAAGAATATTGATTCATTCATGAATCGGGTTTTGATAATTGTAAATCAGTTAAAGGTATATGGTGATGAGATCAAAGATCAAATAGTGGTTGAAAAAGTTCTGAGATCTCTGTCTACTAAATTTGATGCGGTAGTACCAGCTATTGAAGAAGCCAAGAACTTGGCTACATTGTCAGTTGATGAATTGATGGGATCACTTCTATCTCATGAGGCGAGAATAGACAGAAATCAGAAGGATTCCTCCATAGAAACTGCTTTTAAAAGTCAGGTTTCTATCTCAAGAGACAGAGGTCGAGGCAGAGGTAGATCAAGAGGCAAAGGTCGAGGCAGAAGAAATGGCGGTCAGAGAGATGACAAAGAAGAGCAAGAACAAGAGAGTGGAAGCAATAGTAGAAGCTTCAACAACAATCAAAGATTCGATAAATCAAAGGTGAAATGTTACTATTGTAATAAATTTGGTCACTATGCACGGGATTGCAGGAAGAAGATGGCTGATCAAGGAAAGTAGAGTGCAAATGTAACTACAGAAAGTAATGAATCCCTGTTCTTAGCTTGTAATACAATGCATGAATCCGCTGATAACATTTGGTTATTAGACAGTGGTTGCAGTAACCACATGACTGGCAACAAGAATCTGGTTGCAGATTTGGATGAATCGGTCAAGACAGAGGTAAAATTGGGGACTGACAAGACTGTGGATGTAAATGGCAAAGGAGCAGTCAACATACTGACCAAGCAAGGGGATCTGAAGACAATTTCAGAGGTATACTATGTTCCAGGTTTGAAACATAATTTGATCAGCGTTGGTAAATTAACAGAGAAAGGATACAGAATTATTTTTGAGGGACATGATTGTCTCATATATGACAAACCTCCAAGCAAGCAGCTGATAGCGAAGGTGTAGATGACGAATAACAGATAGTTCCCTCTTGTCATGAAGTACAAAAATCAGGTCAATTCTTTTGCTCAAAAGGCTGCATGTGTTGATGACTATTGGTTATGGCACTTTCGGTTTGGACATTTGCATTTTTCTGGTTTGAGATTATTGCAGCAAAAAGAGATGGTTAGAGGATTACCTCCCATCCAAGAACCCTCCAGTATCTGTGAATGTAGTATCTTGGGAAAGCAACACCGTGAAAGTTTTCTGAAAGGAGTTGTATACAGAGCAAAAAAGCAATTGGAGCTGGTTCATACAGACTTGTGTGGACCCATGCAGACCCAGTCGCTTGGTGGAAGTTATTACTTCCTCACGTTTATTGATGATTTCAGTAAGAAGACATGGATTTATTTTTTGAAGCAGAAGTCTAAGACTTTTGAAAAATTCAAAGAATTCAAAGCCCTAGTAGAGAATTAGAGTGATAGTCAGATCAAAGTATTGTATTGAGATCAGATCATGGTGGAGAATACGATTCGAATGCATTTCATGCTTACTACAAACAACATGGAATTAGAAGGCAATTTACAACCAGCTATACACCACAACAGAATGATGTAGTAGAGAGGAAGAACATAACAATTATGAACATGGCAAGGAGTATGTTGAAAGGAAGAAATTTGTCAAATGAGTTATGGGCAAAAGCAATTGCATGCACTGTTTATGTGTTAAACAGATCTCCTACAAAAAGCGTGATGAACAAAGTTCCACAAGAAGCATGGTCAGGTATGCCTTGTAGTGTATCTCATTTTAGAGTGTTTGGATGCATAGCATATGCACATGTACCTAGAGAACTAAGAGGCAAGTTAGATGATAAAAGTGAAAAGTGTATTTATTGGGTACAGTGAGCATTCAAAAGCATATAAATTATATAACCCTATCACCAAAAAGACTATAATCAGCAGAGATGTGGTGTTCAAAGAACAAGAGTCATGGAATGGGAGTGTAGACAAAACTATTGATGCAACAATACCACACATAGAAGAAGAAGATGTAGCAGAAAATGAGCAGCAAAGATCACAAGAAATGACACCAATCAGAGACATGCCAACAAGGACTCCACGATATTCTGAACGTGGATCATCAAGAAGGTCAGCAGATTAGAATATTCCTAGCTACCAATCAAGTAATGAGTCAAGTAATGGTAAGAGGAAAATGAGAAGTTTGCAGGATATTTATGAAGATTTAGATATTAGTTCAAATTTTGCATTATTGTCATTTCAACCCTCATCATTTGAAGAAGTTTTCAAAGACAAGAAATGGGTGAAAGCTATGGATGAAGAAATAAAATCTATAGAGAAAAATGATACTTGGAATTTGGTTGAGTTACCTAAAGATAAAAATCCCATTGGTGTGAAATAGATCTACAAGACGAAGTTGAATGAAAAAGAAGAGGTTGATAGATTCAAAGCAAGGCTTGTAGCAAAAGGGTTCTCGCAGCAACCAGGAATAGACTTTGGAGAAACCTTTTCTCTTGTAGCCAGGTTGGATACAATAAGAGTAGTCTTGGCAATAGCAGCTCTAAAAAGGTGGAAAGTGTATCAGATGGATGTCAAATCAGCCTTTTTAAATGGCATTCTTGAAGAGGAAATCTATGTGCAACAACCTCCAGGTTATGAAGTTGAAGGTCATGAAGACAAAGTTTATAGACTAAAGAAAGTGCTCTATGGACTTAAACAAGCTCCAAGAGCCTGGTATAGTAGAATTGATAGTTATATGATTAGGAATGGATTTAGCAGAAACAATAGTGAACCAACTTTGTACACAAAGGTAAATCAACATGGGAAAATTTTGATTGTTTGTTTATATGTAGATGATATGATTTATATAGGTGATTTTGAACTAGATCAGTTTAAAGAAGTAATGAAAAAATAATTTGAAATGACAGATCTTGGTCTTATGAAATATTTTCTTGGCATAGAAGTTGAGCAATCAGAGAAAGGGATTTTTATTTGTCAAGGTAAATATGCAAAAGAATTGTTGAAAAGATTCAAAATGGAAAGTTGCAAACCTGCACCTACACCAGTTGCGATAGGTACAAAGTTGAGTAAGGATGATGAAAGTTCATATGTAAATCCAACTCTGTTCAAAAGATTGGTTGGCAATCTTATGTATCTCACAGCTACAAGACAGGATATCATGCATGGAGTTAATCTCATTTCTAGATTTATGGAGTCACCAAAAGACTCACATTGGAAAGCTGGCAAAAGGATTCTGAGATACATAGCAGGAACTACAAATTGTGGCATATTGTATGCGAACACAGAAAAGAAAGCATTGGTTGGATATACTGATAGTGACTTTGCAGGGAGTTTGGATGATAGGAAAAGTACTTCCGGTTATGTGTTTCATCTTGGTTCAGGAGTAATCTCATGGGCATCTAAGAAGCAGCCCATTGTGACACTTTCATCAGCAGAAGCTGAATATGTAGCAGCTACAGCAGCAGCGTGTCAAGCAATATGGTTACGCAGAGTTTTGGATGGACTTCAGCAGAAACAAGAAGGATCAACAACAATTTTCTGTGACAACAATTCAGCCATTGCACTATCGAAGAATAATGTGTACCATCAGAAGAGCAAACATATAGATACAAGATACCATTTTATAAGAGAACTTGTGAACAATGGAGAAATTTATTTAGAGCCTTGTAAATCAAATGATCAGTTGGCTGATATATTTACGAAGCCATTAGCAAAAGATGTATTTGAATTTCATAGAGATAATTTGGGCATTGTGAAAGCTGATGTAATCAGCGGGTAGTAATTAAGAGGGAGTGTTAAAATAAGTAATTACTCCTACATGCAGAAAAATCTAGGAAAAATCAGAGTCAGTTTGATTTTCAGTTTAAATTAGAAAAATCAGTCGTAGTTTGAGTTTGCATGAAGTAGTTTGCCGGAAAGCTAGTTAGAAAGTTTAAAATAAAAACCAATCGGGTTCAGTTGTAATGTTGAAGTTTTTGGTTAATAAAAGATTGGAGTCGCAGACTCTGTTTTGTGTGTGCATATTTCGTTTTCCTTCGACTCTTCCTTTCTAACACTTAATGCCTCCCCGATTGCTTTCTATGTCAAAGCTCACATATTCGATCAAGTTCTAACTCTTTGAGTGGCACCATCCCAAGATCTTTGGGTAAGTCACAAGCTTGCATATCTTGACTTGAGTTATAACTCTTGAATAGAACCATCCCAACATCTTGGATAAGCTTATCAAAGCTCACATATCTTGGCTTAACTCGAGCTCTTTTAAGTGGTGTCATCCCAACATCTTTGCAAGCTAAATCTTACAAACCTTCACCGAAGTTCCAACTCTTGAGTGGCACCATCCCAACATCTTTGAGTAAGCTGTCAAAGCTCACATATCTTGATTCGAAGCTCCTAACTTCTTTTGAGTGGCCATTCCAACATCTTTGTAAGTTGTCAAAGCTCACATATCTTGACCTAAGTTCTAACTCTTTGAGTGGCACCATCCAACATTTTTGCAAGTTGTCGCTCACATATCTTGACTAATTTAACTCTTTGAGTGGCACCATCCCAACATTTTGGGCAAGTCAAAGCTCACATGTCTTCTCCTGAGTTCTAACTCTTTGAGTGGCACCATCCCAACATCTTTGGATAAGTTGTCAAAGCTCACATATCTTGACCTGAGTTCTAACTCTTTGAGTGGCACCATCCCAACATCTTTGGATAAGTTGTCAAAGCTCACATATCTTGACCTGAGTTCTAACTCTTTGAGTGGCACCATCCCTACCTTCGTAGGTAACCTCACCAAACTCAGACATCTCGATCTTAGAAACAACCAACTTAGCAGAACTTACACACTTTCTTTTATTGATAAAATCCCCAATATTGAAGAATTGTATCTTTCCCGGAATATGTTGACTATAAAAGTCAATGCCACTTATATTCCCAGTTTTCAACTTGAATACATAGATTTGGGATCTTGTAATATACAAGGGGATTTTCCAACTTTCATTTCAACTCAATTTTACTTACGCTCACTAGATTTATCTCAAAACTTTCTTAGTGGAAATATCCCCGATTGGCTATGGGATTCTATTCTGCTTTATTATCTCAACCTCTCATCTAACCAGTTTGTAGTTAATTTACCCATCAAGCTGCTTGGCTTTGAACTCAATTATGAACAAGGATCAAGAATTGATTTGCATAACAATAAGTTACAAGGAAATATTCCCCATTCTCTACAAAATGTGGGTTTTTTTGGATCTTTCAGAGAATCTATTTGATGGACCCATTCCAATAGGTATTGGTAAATATGGACAAGCTCTTAGATTTCTTTTGTTGGCCAAAAACAATTTGAGTGGTGTCATTCCACATTCTATCTGTGAGTCAAGTACTTTGCAAGTTTTAGACTTGTCAAATAATAGACTTAGAGGTAAGATTCCCTCAAGTTTAGACCAATGCTCTAGGTTGTCCATGTTAAATCTTGAAAATAATGATCTCAAGGGAAGAATTCCAAATATATTTGGGAATATGACTTATCTAGAAACATTGAAACTAGGTCTCAATGGGCTAAAAGGGAACATACCGTCATCCCTTGGAAATTGTAGTTCTTTGGAAATCCTAGATCTAAGGAATAACAATATTCATGGGGGTATTTCCACTTGGATTGAAAGCTTGAAAAGTCTTCGCATCTTAATATTAAAATCTAACAAATTTGGTGGCAAGATACATTCAGAGTTATCAAACTTGCAAAATCTTCAGATATTGGATATGTCAAGCAACAAATTTTCAGGCATTATTCCAAGTGGCTTTATGAACTCAAGTGCAATGGCAAATCAGACAGAAAACTCAGAAACTCTTGAATTAAATACCACAAATGTTGTTACAATTTATATAGATAGTATAATCATTACAAACAAAGCACAAAATATGGAGTATGCAAGAATTTTGAGATTAGTAAAATGTCTTGATCTATCAAACAACAATTTATCAGGTAAAATACCTTGGGATATTGAATCCCTCAAAGGATTGATAATTCTCAATGTTTCAAGAAATCATTTCAGTGATGATTCCAAAATCCTTGGGAAGCATGGTACAACTACAATCACTTGATCTTTCCAAAAATGAATTGTCTGGGATGTTTCCTATTGAGCTGCAACATCTCACATATTTGAGTTACTTTGATGTGTCTCATAATAACCTATCAGGAATGATACCACAAGGAGGACAAATGATGACATTTGATTCTTCATCATTTTCCAACAATTTAGATCTCTGTGGCCTACAAATCAATGTATCATGCTCAGAAAACCATCTTGCTTCTCCTAGTGATGATGAAAAAGATAAAGAGGGGCTGGAGGCTGATATATGGTGGGATGTGGGAATAGGAATGGGCTATGCATTTGGATTTTCAGTTCTAATTTGGATGTTAGTGTTTCTCCAAATCTTGGAGTGGAAAATGTTTCAGAATTATGGATGGCATCATTGACTCTCTTTTTCGAAGATTAAGAGAAAATTTGTGTTACACAAGATAAGATATTTTCTTATATTCATCTTCTATACAACTGTATAATCAATGTACCAAATATGTCAATTATCATGCCACCAATAAAGGAAGAGTAAGTTTAATTCACAGGTTTTCTTTACGTTGTTAATCATTTTCTTCAATTGCTTAAATTTAGTTTGTAAAAATCTCATGAGTTAAATCTTTATCTGTCTTCTACCCAGGTTACAAAAACAAGTTAGCAATCTCCTGTTATTGAGATAGGGCATTAACATTCCCAAGAGGAGGGCATTTTGGGCCTTGAGAAATGCAGTTTTCTCTTGTTGAAAGTACACAAGTACAAAAAATTATTTATATAATTCAATCATTATCAGTTCAGCCATGCTGCTGATTTCAGTTGATTTCAGAGTTAGAAAGGTACAAACTCAATTAGCCAGAAAAGAAAATTTCTGGAAATTTTTTATTTTATATAATTGTTACTTCAGTTCTTAATTTTAATTCTGTTTTTCCATTTTTGCATTGATTCCACATCGCAAGTGCTAGAAAAAAATATATTGATTTCTAAACTTCAGTATAAAAGAGCAAACTAAAAATTAGCATGACCTTATTGTGAAATTATAAACATCTGATAAACATCATATTATGTTTTGACCTTTCTTGCTCGCCCAGTAAATTATGTTTTTGAGATTTACATATTAGCATGTTCTTCGTAAATAGTAATATTCAATTTACATTAGTGATCACTATGTCTCCTTGAGTTTTCAACGTCTTTGCTGGTATCGTCTCAAAGTCACCATTAGTTTAGCATCAGTTTTTGCAGGTCAATGAGTTACGCGTAAAGGATAACTTATTCAATTGAGTTTTCAACATATTTGCTGGTAGAGGATGCTGGATAAATTTCTCATATGCTTTGAAGACTCTGGTCTTGATGATGATCATCCATTTCAGGGAGCGCTACGGTTCAACCAGAGGTTTGATTCATATGAGTGGATACGTACTTTCTTGCTTTGAAGATTACTCCTGACTGTAATTCGTTGATATGCTTACAGTGTACAGGTTTTTATTCAAATTTCTCAATTATTCTAGCAAACTTTTATTGGAGTTTGGGACAATCATGTATTTGTATATGGCACCCTGGTCTTATAGGGGAGAAGACCCAGTATCTGCCAGGGCTAACTTCGTGCAACCGTAGAATTCAAACCGTATGTCAAATCGGAAAAAAAATTTATGGGTTTTTTTCGCACATGAGTTAAGATCTTATAACTAAGGTTTTGGCTTATGGGCAATTCGGTAGAGTGCGGTAGCATCCGATATGCGCGCGGAGGTCAAAAAGACACCTTTTAGAGGTGTCGTCCGCTTGCCGTCACCTAACATCCCAGTACCCGCTAACTATAACCACCAATTTTTTTTTTTAAAAACACCTAAATGTGTCACTTTTAACATCTAATTAAAACTATTTTATCATTCAAATCCGCTCAAAAGTCAATGGGTCTAATTCACATTAGCACCTTATAAAATCATTTTGGCACCCATTAAAAATCACTCCTATATATTAATCTTCTTAATAAAGCACCGGACACCAAACACATTACACCCCAATTAATCTTCATTTGGGGTTCGATTGATGCATATGCGACTAATGTTTTTAGGGGTATCCCATCCTGCTCATTCATTTATCGCTACGCATTTGGAAGTTTACAATGGAAGCTGTATCATGGATGGAGATGGTTTCCATCGCTCTCGCTGCGGCATTACCGCTTCAGTAACTCTAGCATCATTCTCCTTTGAATTTGGCAAACAATGGTACTACTAATCATTTTCTTCAAGATCTTTCATGACCCCTGCTGATTTGTTTCGAGACCACTCAACACGTAATAAAGTTTCCCAACGGATACCCTATCCTCTCTTGAACAAAGTATTCAGCATGCTAAGATTGCGAGTAAGATCATGCTTTCAACTCCAAGGTTCCGAATACTTAGAATACCCTCAGTTGGTTTGATGTGAGTTGCTGTGTTCTCACGAGGGGACTTACATAATTGTTCGACAGTTGACAACAGACAGTGGACTAAGGGCTTTCATATGATGTGGATGATTAGGCAAGTGAGCACAAGTTTCTTAATCCTAACCGGAAATGAACTGAAATTAAATGGGTGTAGGGCCTAAGAAGTTTATGTTCTACTCTAGAGCGTGGGACATGGCGATCAATTTTCACAGACAACCTTGTAGCCCATTTTGCTCACTTCGACAACTTCCGCTTTAACTCGTGCACCGAGGAGTGACTCAAGATGTTCAAATCACGATCTAACATGAAGACACCATCACGATGACGCATGCCAACATATAAACCATAATCGAAGTTAAGTTTCACAAAGTTCCAGTTGACCACGCAAGGCGAACCCACCGTCAGCGAGCCCGCTAGTGGTATGGACAAACGAAGTCTTGTTCAAATCGAACACCACATTCCACAATTGCTAAGTACTTGCATGAAATGAAATCTACTTTACTTTAAGCTACTTGAAGATGCTACATGAATTGGAACGACGAAGAAGCCTCAACAACTATTCACAACAAAGAAGAATTCACCATCAATGAAAATTCTTTTATTATGAAAGCATACATGACAACTTCTTACAAAGTATCCAAAGGGAAGACTTTCTTCCTTTCTAAATCTGTGTTCTGGAGTATTATCAACTATCTAATTGCTCTACTCTCTCTTCTATCCTAACTCACCCAATTCCTCCTTCTAATTTCTAATTTCTAATGAGGTACAAATGAGGGGGACTCCCCCTCTTATAGTTGGCCAAGTCCAGCGGACGGCTCAGATTACAATCAGCTGGATGGCCCAGATCGTGCCACCTCAGTCCTAAACAAGATTTTCCCTAAAAACTGCCACAAAGGAGAGTGGGGCAATAAATGAGCCACAATGTCCACCATCATCCTTCTAGAAGATTCCAACTTGTAGACGCACTCACACTGTTCTCGATCTTCTTTCTTGACGTTGTTCTTCACTTCTTTGTCACTTGAGTCTCAACACTTAGCCATTTCCTCGCAACTTTTCTTCCTTCAAAGTTGAAATGTCATCTTGGATCACTTAAATCATCAACGCTTGGTCTCGACATTCCTCCTGCAAAACAAGCAAGGAGAAGAGCATCAGAACACTTCACGATATAAATTCAACTTACTTACCAAGATTTTCACGCTCTGATCTTCAAGGGCTCATTGTTTTTCTCTAGCACAACTTTGCTTT
>VDFB02155598.1:0-27156 GCA_007258455.2 Sequoia sempervirens
AAACAAATATAACATATTCACCTTCACAAAAGTAAGTACATATCATTATTTACTACTATTTGTATGGAGATGGGGTGTAATGGTTATGTTGATTGTAAGTTATATAGAATAGTATGTGTAAATCTAAATTTTCTTTAAAATATGAAGTATTAGAGATGTCAATATATATGGACTCTTACATATCCCAAATTTGATGCTTGTTTCCTTAAGCCTCTTTGAATATTAAATCAATTAACACAATTTATTTTGATGAATATAATAGAATTATGTTTGTTTACCTATAAATAGAGAATATTTAATTATTTATTTATTTAAAGTAAATATTTATTTAGAATTCGGGAAAAGACAAATAAAAATTAGAAAATTATGAACAAGAAAAGGTTATAAAATGACAAACAAAATTAAAAATAGAAAAGGAGAAGGCTTGAAGTCTTCCTAAGATTATATGGATTATCATTTATTTCTATTTTGAATTGAAATCAATGTAAATTTGTGATTTTTGAAATCTTAAAACAAACATAAGAATAAAATAAATGAAATAGTCTAGGATACGGGAGAGTGATTAACTGGAGCACTAATAAATTGAGACACAAGAGAATTTGAGCCAACAAATCTACTTACATGTGCTCAATCCACACCTCAAATTCTAGAGTTCTTTTAAATCCATAGCACATAGAGAGAGTCAGGTCCATGGTATTAAACATTAAGGGTTCGAGATATCTTTAAAAGCCTAATATTGTCAAATCTGCATAGGAATACAAATTTTTTTTTGAAACCAAACTTTTTTATAAGCCTTTTTGTGAATGTGATATATGTTTTTCCACTTTCAAGGAGAAAAGGATGAACTTTAAGGGGCTCCTTAGAGGTGTTATGGTTGTGTGCATCCAAGCTAACAATCCCAACAACTATTAGACCACTATATTGACAATTATTTACTAGCAATTGCACCTTGGTGTGCAATGGGTACACCAAAGATCATTGCATTTGGCAAGTGCAACATGTTATTTTGCAAACATAAACATGACAAAAATTACAATATTAATTATATTCAACAATTTAACCATTTACATTTATTAATTATATTCAACAATTTAACCATTTACATTTATTAATTATATTTAACAATTTAACCATTTATATTTATCAATCAAATCTGTTGATATTAATTATATTCATCAATTAAATCTGTGAGATAAATTATAAGGTGTAGAATAAAAAAGCATAAAACAATAAAACACAATTTAGAAAAAAAGGGTATTTCTATAACTAAAGTTTATGTAGTGAAATATATATTCCATATTAGAAATAACATTAAATAATAATATACAATTAAAAAAAAAACTACTAAGTAGTAATACATAGTTGAAATATGATAAATGATTACAACAATATATTGATTATAACTTAGCAAACAAAAGAGTAGGAATGTTAAACAGAGTCATTGGAGGTACATATATTTTGTGCTCATATTTTTAAAGGATAAACAATTTTATATTTGCAACTTAATAAATGTTATAGTTAGCAAGGGGAAATGAGGAATTTACAGTCTAGAGATCTGTACCCTAGTATCCCTTATGTAGTCTATTTATACCCTAGAGGATACAATGAGAGAAAAGAGTAAGTGTAGTAAGAACCTATATCTAACAACATTTCACGTATAACTTAATTAAGAATAATATCCATATAACACATACATCCATTGAATCATTATAACCCTTTAGATATATATTTAGATAAACATTACATTAGCAGTTATTAGTCTTTGCTCTTTATTACAATCCTTCCTTATCTCCTATATTTATACCTCTCTCTATCTCTCTATCTCTCTCTCTCTCTATATATATATAAATATATTAGTGCTTAGTCTCTTATAGAGATGTGACCCTTATAGGGCTCCCCTTACTCTATCTTCCTTGTCAGCTTGCAATTTCACAAGTCCTATGTGGTAGGTTGTCCTCAAGACATGTTTCTCATTTACTTGGGAGAATATGTTTGTATATAACCTTCAACTGCACAAGTGCAATAGCCCATTATTGTTTTGCTTGTTGGAGTACTTTGGTGTATCCTTGTGTGTTTATCTATGTAGCCTCTATGTCCACAAGATTCTTGGGAATCTAAATTTGTTGTACTATAGTTCTGGCCTCTCCTAGCACTCTACACAAGTGAGCTAGCTTGATGATTATGATTTATCTTAGTTGTTTTACTTACATCTTTATATTCTCTCTCCCCTCATGTAGTTGTTGCAATTGAGTGTGTGTGAACATTCTCTATGTTTACTTTGATTGCTCCATCCATGTCTTTTAATGGATCATAGGAGGATGCAACTTGCACTATTTGGGCCTCTAGTCTTATGATATGATCTTTCAAATTCTTGGTGTGGTTAGGCCATTGGAGATAATTGATATAGTATGTTAGCTTATTCTATACTTCCTTCTACATTCTTGATCTGTTTCTCTAGTTGTGAGTGGGCTACCACATATTTTTGTGGGCTCCTCTATGTTTTTCTTCAAAATTTCTTGTTGAGTTTCTTGTCTTATTTTATCCTTTTGCAACTTTAGGTCTAACTATAGCTCATCTACCAATTGTTTAATTTGTTGTGGTAGGGGAAGGGAAGTGTCCCTTTGCATATACATAATTGAACTTTGAAATGTTTGTACTACATCTTCTAGCTACTCCGCATTATCCACATGTTGCTAAAGTATTTCTTCTCTGGTGCTAGCATGAAAAATATCTCCCAATTGAAGATTTTGGAGTGGAGAGATGTTTGCTAAATTCATCTCCATCATTAGTAGCGGATTAGCTATGGTGTAGGTGTTGGTTGTAATTGTTTTTGTTTTGCTAAGAAGTCCTTGATTGACTAGATTGGAGAAACCGATGCAAATGTTTGTCCAATATTTTGTTCTTGTTCTTCATCCCTTCTTTCGCTTGGTGAATTTTTTTGGTGAAGGTGTTTATTTTTGCTTTCCCTTTTCCTCTTCTATGATTGAATCTAGGATTGTCTTTGTAATTTATGTGGTTTCCTCCTATAGCTTAGTAATTCTCCCTTTTCTCTCAGATTGTGACAATTATAGGTTGTGGGAAGTCCTTGATCACTTCCTCTAAAATTTTATCAAATTCTCTTATATATAATATTAGATTATATTATCATATCCTTATTATCTTTTTCTACATCTTCATACATGGATAAGACTTGCAAAATCATACTATGATATACTATGACATTTGTAGTTGCCATAACATTGATTGGTGGTTGAAGTTGCTTTTCTTGCTCTGGTTTTTATATTTAAACTAAGTGTTCTTTCTTTTTCTTCTTCTACAAAGACTTTTGTACCTCTTGGACCTATTCTTCTTCCTCCTCTTCCTTGGAAGTTTGAATTATCTTCCTTTTTTACCACCTATTTGGCCCTTGCTTTGTGGCCCTTCTTCTTTGCACTCATCTATATTAGGGTTTTCGAGATCTCTTACATGCCTAGTGTGGTTATTCTCTATGAAGAAGATGTGGGACCTTCATATTGTCTTCTTGTAGTCCCATGAAATCTCCTTGACCTTCTTGTGGTTGGTGTGTGGGTTACTAGAGCTGGTGTGGAAGAGGATGCATGTGTTGTTTCTTTTGGTGGAATGCCCCATTGTTTGTGCAGTTGTTATTTATTTTTCTCATATTTTTATTGGGAATTCTTCTTATGGATTTGATCCATAATCTCCTTATACATCCCAAATCACTCCACATTTGGGTCTTTTGGCTTATGGAGTATGTTTTCGATGTAAGCATCCACCTCTTTCTGCGATATCTCATAAGGGAGCTTGGGGATCCAAGCTATTTGTGGCTCTGTTTCCTTCATGTAGGTGTAGTCTTTTTCCACCAAGAAAGTGATGGTGTTAATATATTGTTAAAAAATTTGTATGGTATCTGCTCCCAAGCCTATAGTTATTGGAAGATTGTAAAGAATCTCTAGTATGCGGTAGTGTATGTTTGTTTATCCTGGAATTGGCAGATGTGTATTTTGATTTGAGTTGCTACAAGAAGGCTTGCTTGCCATACTTTACCTTTGAATGTGGGAACTAGTTGAGGAAGTAGAATAATAAATATATTAGTAGTGTGAACCATATCAAAATTTGTACTAGGATGTTTTAATCTTCTAGAGGTTCTCCATAAGTTGCTCTCTCATGACCTCGTAGAGGTTGAAATCCTTCCCCTCCACCACCATTTGATATGTAGTGTTAATTATTGTGGTAGTAGCACAATCCTCCCTATTTTCATAATAGATTTTGTATGCAATCCCCATTGTTTTATACCACACCACAAGATTTGTGATTACATGGACACTCAAGCCTCTCCCATCTAGTTTTTCCCCAATTAGTGTGGTCACTATATCATTCTTAATTTATTTCTTTTTTGGTACCTCCCACACCATGCTCAACCCTATTATCACATATATTTCTTCTTGTGTTATTTGGTAGGGTTTTTCAAGGTATATGAACTCGCCATGGACTCTGCTAAAAACTAGTCACACCTAATCATGCTCATCATAAAAACCCTTCTAGATGTCAAGATCTTCTTTCCTATCTCCTAAAGTTGGGGTTGGTATGTCCCTTGATTTGGGTTAGCTTAAGCTCTTCCAATTTCATGTAATCGATCTTTGCTATCATCTCATGGATGTATTTTCTCACATCCTCTATATAGACGATGTCTATGGGGATACTAGAGAATGCATCATCTTTATCTACCTCCATTGTCTTGAATGGGTATTTCTTGTATTTTGGTCTTGGCTTCTCAATATCATTCACTAAGGTTGGGGTTGCCATGTTTGAAATTGTGTGTATGAGTAGCAGAGCTTGGATTGTGTTCGTTTGCTTTGAGAGTTCAAATACAAAGTGAGTGTAATGTAGTTGTGAGGGTGTTTAAATAGATTTAGCTTGGTTAGAGGCATTTATGCCATTTTATCATTAGGTTTCACAAGATTTTCTAGTTGTTTACAACTTTGGACTGCTAATGATCTGATTTTATTGTTTAGTGATTTATAATACATATTTTACATAATATACACTATGTGTATTTTTAGTTTTTATGATTTTTATCCTTCAAGTTGGTGTTAATGTTTAAGTATTGTACCATTGACATATCTTGTTCTGTGGTTTCCATGTAATTGTCTTAATCTCACCACTCCTAACTCCACAATTTCATGTATATAGAATGGTCCTAACCATCTTATCTTTAACTTGCCTTGATTTTGAATTTACTATCATATAGTAAGACTAGATCTCCTATTTGAAAAGTCTTAGCGCAAAGGTTTCTATCATTCCAAGCCTTATGTCTTTTCCTTTCTAATTGTTGTTTGTATAAGGCAATGGATTTTTTCTCATCCAATTTTTCTAGTTCTTCAATCCTTTGTGCTAAGGACTTGTCATCATCTAGCCACAACGTGAGTGTGGTACATAAGTTATGGATTATGAAGTTTATGGTAACTTCTGCATCAGTTCCATAAACTAATTGAAATGGTGTAAACTTGTTCGTCCTTTTTTAGGATGTGTGGTAGGCCCCGAGTATCGCAAGTATCTTGATATCCTACTCTAACCTATTTCTATTGCATATTTTAGTAAGTGTTGCCCAAATTATCTTATTCAAAGCTTCACTTGCTTCATTTTATTGTGGATGGTATGGTGAGATTTTATTATGTGTGATCATAAAATTTTGTATAAGCTCCAAAATCACTTTATTAACATTTTTTTCCTTGATCACTTACTATAGTTAATGGGCAACCATACCTAGTGATTATATTATGATATAGGAATATAGTGATAGTTTTTGCAGTTTAGTCTTAGTAGGTTTTTCCTCTTCCCATTTTGTTAAACAATCTACACTTGTTATTATGAATCTTTCTCTTGAGTGTTTAGATCATGGTTCAATGGGTCCTATTATTGCACAAATAGTTGTCATTGCACCAATAGATCGACCTGTTAATGCTTGATACAACCGTCAATGTTAATGAATCCATGGGAGGTAGTTAATCCATGCCATGAACTTGAGTGTTGTGTTGCACAAAACAAGGAGACCAAGGGGCATGCCTTGCAACAATTCCCCCAATGCAAGCGAGGGGTTCAAACCTGTGACCTAGGCTCTAATACCAATTGTTACACAGATGATTTCCATTGCACCAAAAGACTAACCTATTAATGCTCGATACAACCGCCAGAGTTAATGAATTCTCGAGAGGTAGTTAAGCCATGTCACGAACTCGAGCGTTGCACTACATAACATAAGGAGGCCAAGGTCACACACCTTGCAACACTTATAAATTTTATCACCCATTTTTCAAATGGGATTTGTGCTAATACTAGTTTCAAGGGCATCTCATCTCTTGCTGTAAATTTCTCCACCCTTTGACATATGCCATAGTTCTTTAGATATTCTTTTACATCTCTATGTAGGGTTGGCCACTAAAGTCTGGCTAGTTTAACCCTTTTAACTATTATTCCCCCACAATTATGTCCTCCTATTCTTTCATGTGCTTCTTTTAGGATGGATTCCCTTTCATGCTCATAAACAACTCTTCTTATAATTTCATCTTGTCTTATATGGTGCAATTCTCCTTCTATTAATGTATATGTTAGAGATTTCCACAATAGAGATTCTTTAGCTTGCGATGAGAGATTTGTTGGTGATTCCCCTTTAGATAAGAGTATAGAAATATCATGTAGCTTCTTTGGTATCACATTTAGTCTAAATAAATGTGTGCTAGGTAGATCTTCTAGCTAATCTTTTGATTCTTCCCATGTTTCAATTCTTGATAATTAATTAGGCCCTTGATTTTATTTTCCTAGTTTTACCATTATTTTAAAATCAAATTCCTAGAATAAGAGTAACCATTGGCATACCCTTCCTTGTATGATAGGTCTATTAAGTAAGTATTTTAATGGTTCATGACTTATAAAGAATGAAAATGGTATTGAAAATAGGTAGTTTCTAAATTTATGTAATGTATAAAACATAGCCAAGGCTTATTGTTCTATAGTGGTGTAATTTTTCTCCGCCTTCGATAATTTTTTGCTTGAAAAGGCTATGTGATGGTCCTTATTTCCTTTGGGTTGGGCCAATACTGCTCCTATGGAAATTTTGGATGCATCGACATGTACATGAAAAGGTGTGTTCCAATATGTCATGTCCCTTCTAGTTGACATCTCTCGAGGAGTTCGATTAGCCTATCATTACACAACCCTCGTACTTAAGGGGTGATGGGATGGATAGAGATGTGATGGAGCTGGCAGCCCGGTTAATGGAGTATTTTACGAGTTGGCTTTCGTTCAGACTCATTGACCTTTTGCCTTAGTTGCTATTTTTTGCTTGAGTATTATTTCGAGGCACCTGCTGGCCACTTTAGCGGTACATTTGATCCAAGTCACGGGGGAATCACTCCACTGGTTTGCCTAGCTTAGTTGGTTAAGGCTGCATGGGGCGTTTTGAGAGAGTTATTAATATTTGATTGATTAATTAAATATTAATTAATTGGAGCATATAATATAAAGTTATAATATTTTTATATTATAACTTAAGTGAAATGTTGTAAGGGGGCGCCCATCATGGAAGGGGCCATTTTTTATTATAATTTATAATCAAAAATTTCATCGAAGACTATTGAAAGAATTAAAATAAAGTTTGAATTATTTTGTGATGTCTTTTGAAGAAATTCACACTTTTCAAAGAGATATAAAAAGGTTTGCTTGGAAGAGTCAGACCATTATGTTGTGTAATTATTGAAAATTGATCAAGTCTTCAACGAGGAGCACATAATCAAGGGTTTAGGTCTAGGGCGGTAAGGAGCGAGCCATCTCCAGTGAAAGCAATTCAGAGGTTGTGAAATATCATCCGATTTATTGCCAGGCAAAGAGATTTCTTCATTCAGAAGAAATTACAGAGCATTCAAAGATCATTTACCTTCAGAGTTTTGTTAGGGTTTCATCCAGAAGGCATTCTTCAAACCAAGGCGCATCATATTCTTAAGTCTGGACATTGATTTCAAAAGGCCGTACCATTGTACTTGCTGCTGTGACAGGGCCGTACCATTGCTGCAGGCTGTACTTCTTCAGCTTCAAGCCGTACTCATATCTTGTGCAAAACGCCTTTCATTCTGGCCTTCTATCTTCATTCTTGGAGGCGCCTCAGTATCTGGATCAATTTGCAATCATTGGACAGAGGGAGAAGGGATCATTTATTGCAGCCGTACCAGATCTGGTTTATTTCCAGCTTGCTGCTAATACCAGGTTCTTTTATAAAAAAAATATTATTTCCTTTGTTGCATGTTATCGGATCTCCATTGTACTGAGTCCAGTTGATCAATAAATGAATTGCCAGTATTAGATCTTGTATTTCCATCAATATTGAAATTGTAGCATTTTATATTGAATTTATTATTCAATTCTTGCAAAATCGCATTCTTTATTATTCATGCAAAAACATCAAAAAAATCAAAAATACAAACAAAACTATAAAAAACGGTCAGATTCAGAAAACGGGGAAACAAGGGTTTCTGGGCCAAGAGTCTTGGCATCTTATGTTAGTTTTGTAATAGGAGATTGCATTTCATTAAGGATATCATCTTTGAGGAGTCATACATGGTTGTAATGTTCCTTTTAAATCACAGTTTGGATGCTTGACAATTGTTTGATAAAATGCCTCCTAGCTGAAAGTGCTTATTTCATTAGAAGCTCATGTATTGCATTCTAAGAAGGTTAAGAACAAGTTGTACTTGCATTTAGTCCTTGCATACATCATTATAGTGTTAAATCTCAAGCATCTTGACGCCTTGACATCATTACAAGTTGAAAAGATCAGACTGTAACATCAAACCAGCAAGCTTAAAATTGCATTCGACTTGTTTGACAAAATTTCAAGGGAACAAAGAAGAGTTTTTGAGTCAGCTTAGGCTAGGCTCATCACAGTGAACCTTGTGAAACTTCACCAATTTGCACAAATGAAAGGACTGAATTATCCTCTCCTCAATTTGCAACCCTTCAAGAGATCTTTCACTCCCTCAGTTATGCTATCAATAGGAAGTTTTCGTTTCCTATGATCAAAGAAGAAAACTGTGAAAGCCCTAGGCTCCACAAATAAAAATCAATCAAAATATTATTCATCAACTGGATGCTGAGAATGAGCTCTTACCTCTCTTTTTATTCTTTCCTTAGGAGAGCTCAAACACCTTCCTGGCCAATGTGGGATAAAAGATTTATTCCCATATTAAATTATTCACTTAATGCACTTTATTACATTAAAGTGACATTATTATTATAAAGTTACTTTATAACTTTATAATAATATTAAAATATTAAATAAATCACTCAAGTCACTTAAATTTTAATATCTCTTGATGTACTTGTCTAATTGCTAAGCCATCTGAGCCAGGAGTCGACTCTCCCTGTTCTCCATGTGATCGGATGCCTATCTAAAAATAGAAACCCTAAACAGTGACTTACTATAAATAGTATGTAAAACTAAGTCTAGAAACAGCTACAAAGGCCCAATCAAGGTCGACACTGCCAATATGCTCTGCTCAGGTGTCTTTCTATTAATAAGAACCCTGACTCTCCCAAAATAGTAAGTGTGCCAATCTGAGTCAAATAACCTATGCAAAGGCCAAAAACTGAATCCAGCTGAAGAGTAATGTCTCTAATCACCAAGTAACTGCCACACAGGACCCTCTATCCAGACATATTAGCCTACAAGGGTCAAGAATAGGCTAAATTCACCAAACTCTGATGCTCGCAAAATGGGGACATTACAATCTGCCCTCCCTGAAATTGCTTGTCCGCAAGCAATCTTCACTGCAAGAAACTCCAGTCCTCAGAAGGCCCAAAAGAAGAACTGTGAAATGTCTCACACATCTCTAACTAACTCCTGTAGCACCAGCATAAACATAGTTGCACAAAATATCCATGGATCCCAAACCCGGAATGGAAGTCTGCCATGCCTAATACCCTCCGACTTCCTCTGCGCTACTCTGATCTCAGCTTCACCATGCCAGAAGTGGTGAAGCAAACCAATGGGACCCATCCAATACACCGTGCCAAACCTGTCGCCACCTGGATCCCAAAACAACCGAACCCCACATCCATTCGCCATATAGAGATAAAAATATCAGGAAGCGTTTGTAACACAATATCTCTCTACAACTCCCGCTAAACTCCCAGGGATGTGATAACTAACCAAACCATCATGCCCACTGCCACTACCACTAACATCCATGAGCAAAAAGTAGTGAAATATTAAGAGCCAATTTTTTGTTTTTCAATTAGCAGTTACAAAGCGATTGCACCGTTAAGGTTAGAGGAGAAACCCACCTTAGCGTTACAAGAAAGCAACTCAACGAATGAAGCGATGATGGCGAGCATTGTTCGAGAGGATCTAAAACAAACTGCTTATGCTGTAACTCTAACCAGAATGGCGCCGATGATGGTGAGTATTGGTCAGAGGGTCTTCTATTCTAAATGCTGGAAAGGGAACTCGACGTCAAGTATGTGCTACCCAATCCAATGCGGAGTGAGGGGCGACCATATGACGGAGTGAATACAATAATAATGCTTGAAAGATAAATGCTAAGAAATGAAATCACTCAACACCCAGAATGTGCTTGCTACCCAGAATGGGAAGTAGCTACCATAGGGCGGAGCTATAACTATTACGATATCTTAATTGAGACTGAGAATTACAACCAGATTTGAACAAGCAAGAATGACTGCCAATACTACTGTCAGTTTTACAAAATGAGACGTATTCGCCTGCCAAAGTCTTGTGGAATTAAAGGATCAGCATTACATCATAGAAAACCACTTCAATCTTGAATGGCAATACCAAACCAAAATGCTTTCACGGAACAAGATACAGATTTTCTGATTTCTGATTACAATTCTGCTCATTAAATAAATAAACAGCAGTCTATAGAATTACTAAACTGCTCATATCCTTCACGTATGACCTCCAAATGACTTGAAATAAAGTGCAAGATGCTCTAAGAGAGAGAACGCCTAGGTAAGGACACAAAACCAGACTTTAAATGCAGCAATCAATAAATGCACAAACCCCAAGACAGCTGATATGTACGGCCTAGCTGAGGAAAGGCGATTTCACTTTTAAAAATAATGCAAGCACTAAAAAATCTATAAACTGGAGAATATGTTCGCCCTTGACAAACAAAGAGAATGAGACGATACCCAGAAGAACTATTTTTGTATTTTTCAAGATATGAGTAAAACATGCAATCTGCTGTATTAAATCAGCAACTCCAGAAAAGTTATGAAATGCATAAATCTGAACTTCAAAGCAATAACTCTACAACAATGCAAAACTTACTATAAAATCACTCAATTAATCGAACCTCTCCACTAGGTGCTGTCTCTCAAGCACGAAGTCGAGTCCAGACTAGGAGGCATTCATTCCTCGAAGTAATTCCGCAACCATTTCGGCAGCATAACATTAGCATAGACCAAAGATGAAGAAATGATGCACAAGACTCCTTTTTATAAGTTTCGTTTGACTTCACGAAACCCTAAAATCTACTTTTAGGTCAAAACCCTGATCTCCTCAAGGATGGCGTACTTTTCCTTCAAAGCTTAAGATTTGATATTTTAATTAAATATCATACTTTTGATAAATACGCCCTTCAAACCTTGCTTTGACTTTGGCACTAATTAAAATAATCTTTTAATGAGGGCGCCCCCCCTCAAAGACCACTTTTTAAAACAATATTAAGTCATTAAATCTAGGCCCATGGTCAACGTTAAAATATAATATTTAAAACGTGACTTTTAATTAAATGACTTAGCTTATCCCTCCGAATGTGCCTTGAAGCCGATACTGAGCAAAACATCTGACCAAACTGAAGCAGGGAGTCAACCGAGCTGAACTCAACTGGAAAGTTGCTAAAAATAGAATTTACTAAAAATAGTAAATTCTAGAAAGTGCTCCGAATGCCGAGATGAACATACCACTGCGAAGCTCTCTGAAAACCCAGAAAGAATCCGCCATTGAATCCACCATCTCTGAGCAATGACCTCCTCAAAAATAGGAAACCCTAATTTTACCTTCCGACTAGCCTTCGGGTTTCCAGAGAAAGGCCAACGGTCACATGATCGATCGAGGTTTGAGAAGGGGACATTACAAGTAGCAAACTCTGTCAAGTACACCGGCATGATTAAATCCAACCTCGATCCACGCAAGTAATCCCACCGCAAACAACTCGGTCGAGAAACTTGCAGCCTCTGATCTCACCCTCTGAGATGGTAACTCTAAGCACATCGTGATTTGCTTCCTCATTTAAGCAAAAGAAAATCATCATGCGCACAAAATTTATGCACCAAATACGAATCATGTACAAATGGATCAAAGGCAAAACTGTAAGCACTACTCACCCTGTACACATTGTAAAACTCCTCCGTGAACCCTGTTTGGAATCCCGATGCACTACAAAGATCCCAAACACTGTGATTATTGCTCAAATAAGTACTAGTGTCAGGATGGAGATCAATGTCCAACTCGAAGAGTGGATTATCATAACCCATTTCTGCCTCAGACCCAAATAATGGATTATTCACAAACTGCACACCCACTCCATGTTGGAAATGTTGTCATTGATGTCAAATGCCACAAATCGTGCAGATATGCTAAAGCAAGATATGAAGAACATGGTATGTGGATGATCAGATTAACATGAAGATATGAAGAACTTTGATCTATGTCTTAAACAAGAACCAATGATTTGATCATTAGATTCAGAACTAATTTCTTAAACAAGAACTAATGATTTGGTCATCAAATTCAGATTCATGCTCAGATCTGAAGATCTTTTGATATATTCGATACATTAACAAATTGGTTAAGACACAAAAGATCGAACTGAGTATAATACGTATTTTTTAAGTCAAAAGGAATATGATACGTATTTGTTAGCAGATGCGAATGAAGGGATAAGACGTCTTCATTAAGCATAGACATTTTTCACAAAACAAAAGCTCAAGACGTCATAAACTAATTTCCCTAAAATGCCAATTAGTGAAGAGATATGGCGTGGCATGAAGAAGAACGTCTTTCTAAAGGACACGTGATTTCTTCTCTTAAACGCCTTTTGTTTGAAGAGTTGGAAAATCAATTATAAGGAGTTGTGTCGGTCTGTTTCTAACAAAGACGTGTTGCATCCAAAAGACACATCTCTCTAAAGGGTTCGAAGCATTTTCTGAAGTGATGTATTCTTTCGATTGAAGGCTGAATTGGTGTAATCTATTTGATTAAAGATATATGTTATATTTACACACATTCAATTAACATTGATGAAGAGAAAATAAAATCAAGTAATTCGATTTAGTTATGAAGAGGCAAACTTTCAAAAGGTACAAGAACAGACGTGATCTTTCATAAAGAGATGTGCAACTATTGAACAATATACATATGAGATATCCAAATCAAAGCTACGGTGTGGTTGTGTAAGTGGGTAGTCTAAATCTGAAGTCCCATCTTCTTGTGTGGGCTAAGTGTGAGATCATTCATCACCAAGGCAGATTGGAGGATAGGGATAGTGCAGGTCAGATTGAAGGCATCTTGCAACCATCAAGTCAAGGTTGGTGCCTTGCATTAGGGGCTGGTGCTCCTTGTAGGTCGGTGCCTACTAAATAATCAAGAGGTTTGGGTGTCCCTTGTAGGTTGCAGCCTACTAAATCATCTTCTTTGTAAAACGAGTAGGTTGGTGCCTACTTCCACTTGTAAAAGTCATTTAAAGTTTTCAATAAATTTGTGTCAACTTGTGTAAATTGATTCATATCAAAGGTTGATGTTGATAAGAGTTTAAGTACGTTTAGAAGGTTGTAAAAGTTGATTGTAATAAGTTTGAAAAGATTAAGAGGGTAAAAGTTTGTTGATATACTGATTCACTCCCCCCCCTCTCAGTATATCTTTGTGCTCTTCAATTGGTATCATAGCAAGGTCCTTCTTGAAAGCCTAACCGCTTGAAGGAGATCGTTAAGAGCACACATGGCAGATCATAATAATACAGTGAAAGCACCCATATTTGATGGGACTAATTATGCATTTTGGAGTATTAAGATGGAAGCATACTTGAATGCACTTGGGTTTGATGTGTGGCAATCTGTTGTTGATGGGTATACACCTCCAGCTACCCCTCCAACGGATCAAGCAGGGAAAAAGAGAAGTGAGAACAATGCAAAAGCTAAGCATGCTCTTCTTTGCAGCCTAACAGATTCTGAATTTACAAAAGTCATGAGGTGCAAGTCAGCAAAAGAGATTTGGGACAAACTTCAAAACATCTATGAAGGAGATGCAAAAGTTAAGAAGGCAAAATTGCAAACTCATAGAAGGAAATTAGAAACTCTCAAGATGAATGATGATGAAGATATTGCCTCATACTTTCTCCGTGTTGATGAAACAGTAAACATCATGAAAGGACTTGGTGAAGAAATTGAGGATACTTTTATTGTTGATAAGATTCTAAGGTCTCTATCTACAAAGTTTGAGGCCAAAGTTGCAGCACTGGAAGAATTAACAAACTTGGATCAGCTATCCAAAGATGAATTACATGGGATTCTTGCTGCCTATGAAATGAGGATTGAGGGGAAGACACCACAAAATGAAATTTCTTTCAAAGCATCTAATAAAGAAAAAACTAAATATGGTTCATCAAATAAGAAGTCAGGTGATAATGAAGCAGAGGCCTATTTCATGAGGAAGCTTATAAAGGGAAAAGGAAAGTACAAAGGAAAATATCCTTTTAAATGTTTCAATTGTGGAGAAGTTGGACATTATGCTTCAAATTGTCCTCAAAGTGATAGTAACTCAAGTGACACAAGTAAGGATGAAGAAGAGATATACACAAAGAAAAAGGGGAAGAAAAATTCTAAGCACAAGTCAAAAAGGAGATCTCAAAAACACAAAAATAGTTTCTATTCAAAGAAAGATAGCAGCACTTCTGAAGAACATAGTGAAGGATGCTCCAGCAATGGTGAAGAAGAAATATTGTTCATGGCTGAATATGAAGGTGCTGATCAAGAATGTGATGAAGAAGAAGAAATTGATCAAGAATGCAATGAAGAAGAAGAAGAAACAGATCTAGAGGAAGAACTTCATTATGCATACAAGAAAAATGAAGAATTGAAGAAGAGGGTTACCAAGCATAAACTAAAAACCAAGGAGTTAACTAAAAGTTTGGAGGAATTAAACAAGATAATTGAAGATTTGAGGGCTCAATTTGTAGAGGCTGAACAAGTTGAGAATGAATTAAAGAACAAGATAAGTGCAAAAGAGAGAGAGTGTGACAAGCTGGAACAAGAAGTTGTAATGCTGAAAAATGAATTGAATAAGCCAAAAGAGAAATGTACTAAGTGTGATGAGATTGTCACAAGTTTCAAAGAAAATGAAAGAAGATTTAACTCTAGGCAGTTTTATTCTTTCTATGGATATTGCTATTCATGCAACTACTTTGGACACAAAGCAATAAATTGCAGATTTCAAGCAAGTAATGGTTCAAGCTTCACTAGGAGAGACTATAATTCATTTAGTCATGACATTATGTGTTTTAAGTGTAACAATTTTGGACACATAGCACGTTTTTGTAGTTGTGACTTTATGGAATCACCTTTACAAGATATGAAGAAGAACACCATGGAAAAGGAAAGAAAGTCTACAAAAGTTTGGAGAAAGAAGATAGATACAAGAAATGAAGAATCCAATGCAAATTCAATATGCCTTTTCTAAAAGGAAGCATGAATTTAGGGGCAGCTAAGTTGAACATTGTCTTTCAGTCCATTGGAAGAGATGACTGAAAAATGAAGTGCCTCAAAATGTTTAAATGAAATCTACTTATAGATTGGTATCTAAAGAAGATAATGAATTGGCTTCCATTGTTGGAAATTGTATTGATGTCAAAATAAAGAAGTATCCATGTAGAATTTTTTTTCAGATGCCAAGGAATGAGGAAGTAAGAGAAAGATGAGTATTAGTAAATGGGGGCATACATTCAGGGGGAGCTATACACTGTATCTTGTAGCTCTATGGAACAGAAAAAGCAAAACATTATTGGAAGACCCTTTGCCATTGATGTCAAAGGGGGAGAAATTGCACACAGGGGGAGCAAACAGAAGATCAAGTTGCCATTGGAGAAGTTGCCATCAATGACAAAGGGGGAGATTGTTGGAAATATTGTCATTGATGTCAAAATGCCACAAATCGTGCGATATGCTAAAGCAAGATATGAAGAACATGGTACGTGGATGATCAGATTAATATGAAGATATGAACTTTGATCAATATCTTAAACAAGAACCAATGATTTGACCATTAGGATTCAACTAATTTCTTAAACAAGAACTAATGATTTGGTCATCAAATTCGTGATTCATGCTCAGATCTCAAGATCTTTGATATATTCGATACATTAACAAATTAGTTAAGACACAAAAAGATCGAACTGAGTATAATACGTATTTGTTAAGTCAAAAGGAATATAATACGTATTTGTTAAAAGGAGCGGCTGCTCAGCAGATGCGAATGAAGGGATAAGAGGTCTTCATTAAGCATAGACATTTTTCACAAAACAAAAGCTCAAGACGTCATAAACTAATTTCCCTAAAATGCCAATTAGTGAAGAGATATGGCATGGCATGAAGAAGAACGTCTTTCTGAAAGAACACGTGATTTCTTCTCTTAAATGCCTTTTGTTTGAAGAGTTGGAAAATCAATTATAAGGAGTTGTGTCGGTCTGTTTCTAACAAAGACGTGTTGCATCCAAAAGACACATCTCTCTAAAGGGTTCGGAGCATTTTCTGAAGTGATGTATTCTTTCGATTGAAGGCTGAATTGGTGTAATCTATTTGATTAAAGATATATGTTATATTTACACACATTCAATTAACATTGATGAAGAGAACATAAAATCAAGTAATTCGATTTAGTTATGAAGAGGCAGACTTTCAAAAGGTACAAGAACAGACGTGATCTTTCATAAAGAGGTGTGCAACTATTGAACAATATACATATGAGATATCCAAATCAAAGCTGGTGTGTGGTTGTGTACTTGAGTTGTCAAAATCTGAAGTCCCATCTCCTTGTGTGGGCTAAGTGTGAGATCATTCATCACCAAAGGCAGATTGGAGGATTGGGATAGTGCAGGTCAGATTGAAGGCATCATCTTGCAATCATCAAGTCAAGGTTTGGTGCCTTGCATTAGGGGTTGGTGCTCCTTGTAGGTTGGTGCCTACTAAATAGTTAAAAAGGTTTGGGTGTCCCTTGTAGGTTGTTGCCTACTAAATCATCTCACTTGTAAATCAAGTAGGTTGGTACCTACTTCCATCTAAAAATATATTTAATATTTCAATAAATTGGTATCAACTTGTGTAAATTGATTCATATCTAAAGTTGGTGTTGATGAGAATTTAAGTTTGTGTAGAAAGTTGTCAAAGTGTAAATTTGTGTTGATTTACTGATTCACCCCCCCCCCTCTCCGTAAATCCTTTGTGCTCTTCACTCCATGCTGAACTGAATTGACCATCTCCCAATCCCGAGAGCAATGGGTAGAATCAAACTCCTCCTGAACAACCTCCTTCTCTCTCCTTGCGCCCTTCTCTCTACAGAGAGAGATAGAACGCAAACTTCCACCATTATCTTCATGTACTTTATCTATCACCTCATGATTTTGTGAAGGTAATGGACTGTTGTTCATAAAATCAAAATTATTAGAGCTTATATTCTCCGCACACTCCTCATCTTTGACACTTCCAACTTGCATGCCAACATTTGTAGATCCTTCCACAACATTTTCCTCATGTACCATCACATCTACATCATGATTATGCTCAATAGTTTGGCTGCTATTACAAAAATCAGTATTGTTGTCATTTCTATCTGCAACATCAACAATGAACTCAACCGAAACTTCATTAATTTTTTCCTTATACATCTTCTTGAAATACTCTACCAATCCAATATTTTTTGGGTGCAAGGTGACAATAAAAGTCAAGTAATCATTAAGTGAGTACTATGCTTTGAAATCACTAGGCATACTTTGATATCCCTCAAGGAGTTGCGGGGCTTCACGTTTATAACTTTCCCTGAGCTTGATGGCATCCCGTTCAATTTCTTCCCAGAATTTCCCTACAATATTATACCAACCCATACTGAAACTGGCTGGAAACTGACGAGTGCTGGTCACTTAAATATCAACTGTGTGAGCTCAATGATTTTTATTTTTTATTTTTAATTTATTTCTTTTTAAATAAACCCTAACAGGATGGCAGGATTCAGGGTCTGATACCAATGTGATGAGCCTAGCCTAAGCTGACTCAAAAACTCTTCTTTGTTCCCTTGAAATTTTGTCAAACAAGTCGAATGCAACTTTAAGCTTGCTGGTTGTAATGTTCCTTTTAAATCACAGTTTGAATGCTTGACAATTGTTTGATAAAATGCCTCCTAGCTGAAAGTGCTTATTTCATTAGAAGCTCATGTATTGCATTCTAAGAAGGTTAAGAACAAGTTGTACTTGCATTTAGTCCTTGCATACATCATTATAGTGTTAAATCTCAAGCATCTTGACCACTTGACATCATTACAAGTTGAAAAAATCAGACTGTAACATCAAACCAGCAAGCTTAAAGTTGCATTCAACTTGTTTGACAAAATTTCAAGGGAACAAAGAAGAGTTTTTGAGTCAGCTTAGGCTAGGCTCATCACAATGCACGACAGAGAGTTACCTGACTGTTGCATTTTTTAAAGAACTAGGGTACATATGAGGGGAGACCTCGATGGTTGGAATTAAGTTATATCGCATTAATCGCTGCCTGGCCATGTCCCCGTTTTAGCTGACATTGCTTGTCGAGGAGTGAGCCTATCATTCTGATCCTCGTAGGCTGACAGTGGTGTGTAGAGGATCATTCGAGGCGGTTACCCGACGTTCAGGAGCTTCATTGTTGCAGTTGTTTCAGGTTGGGCCTTCGCAGAGTCCTTCAGAGTGGTTTTTCAGAAACTTTCTATTTTTAGAAAGTCTGACGGGCGGAAGCTGCTATTTTTAGCAGGGGCACCTGGTTCAGCTGGTCAGCTCAGATTCGACCCCGTACATCAATTTGTTGGTCAGATGGAGAAATAACGGAGTATTTAACGATTTATTAAATAATTAATATTTTGACTTTATATTAAAGTCACTTTATTAATGTATTTAAATATTAATAATTAAATGGTATATCATAAAGTATTTTTAATACTTTATAATAAAGTGAAGAAGTTGATTATAATGAATAATTATTTATTCATTTATTTGGGCGCCATTTAATTAATTATTTCTCCTAAGTCCAAACAGGTAAATTAAATCATTTATTTAAATGATTATTAAAAAGAAGGGTTTGGTCGAATTTTTCAAGAGAGCTATATATTCACAGCTAAAGACAAATCGAACCATTATGATATGATTATTCAACTTTGTCTTTTATTGAGAGCTTTGGAGTTTGTGAGAAACAAGGGTTTCTACAGATTACCAGCCATTGGAGAACGAAAACTCTTCGATGCGCAGCAATCTGAGGTTGTGAGAGATCAGCTGAAGAGTGCTATCAGAGTGGCTTCATTCAGGAGCCATACTTGTGCTTAAATTTGAAGAATTTTATTGAGGGTTTGAGCGTTGAAAGTTTAATCTATTGCAGACCTAAGGTATTTATCATTGGCAGCCATTATCAAACAGATTTCAAGCTTTATTTGCTGCTACAGTAAACGCTACAGTGCACGTGAACAGTGTCGTGCTACAGTACGCGTGAACAGTAAAAGCTACAGTGCCGCTACAGTATAATCCAGATTTGCAAGGGTTCGATGTAGAATATATTTATTGCTGATTGCTACAGGGGCGTGAATAGTACCGCGCTACAGTGCTAGGTTATCATTTTTGGAGTTCTTTGGAGTGCTAGGTTGTATGATAAGACTTCATTGATTTGGTCATTGTGAGGATCGGTTTGCATCATCGATCAGTAGATAATAAGCTTTCAGACTAAACAGGGACGGCACTTCTTTGGCTGCAACTTGGTTTGTGAAGTGTTCATAGGCTGTATTCTCATCAGCATCAAAGGCACATCTGCTAATCAGGTTCCTCTTTGTCCATTGCATAGTATATAGAATGCTTCATGGTTGTTGTAGGTGTCCACAGAAATCAGATTGGTATTGTTGTATCTTCATTTGTAAGTCAAGAGTATAGTTGTTACCAGAGGGTATTTATATCAAAGAACCCACACCTGGTGGACTCTAATCACCCACAATTTTCTGCCCTTTGCTTGATATTCAATGTTTTCAGTGTTTGGGTTTTGCTTGAGTTTTTCAATGTTATTTTGCCAAGGAATAAAGAAAGTGCAAATACATATGCCAATGCTCAAATGAAAGATATGTTGATAGTACTATGAAGGCTGGAAAACAAATCCATAATATTCTTTACAAGGAACAAGTGACTTTAATACAGATTTGTCCTTTTTCATGAAATTATGAGCTCATACTGGAAATATGCAAATCTGAACCCTTAACAGCAATGACTGGAACAACAAGTATTTCGTGAATTTTCTGAGTGTAGGCATGACTGTCACAATCTAGATTAACCCAGAATTTGAACAGCAATTAAAAGACTCGGTCTAGAACATCATTTACACACAACCATGGTAAGATAACACCCTGAGAACTCACACAGCAGTAACTGAGACTCTTGGCATTACAATGAGCACCCAGCAAAAACAACAAATCTGATATAAATACCTACAGCAGCAACTATACTCTTGACTTACAAATGAAGATACAACAATACCAATCTGATTTTTGTGGACACCTACAACAACCATGAAGCATTCTATACTTGTCGAACCCACGCTATTTTCCCATAACGTTCTGTCACACCCAAAACTGGGTTAAAGCCAAAGAAGTGCCCCGCTTAGGTCTGGAATATTCATCATCCATGATGCAAAACCCGACCTGCACACCAACCAACTATTCTATCGGCAACCTACCCCAAAAGCATCCCAAAAATGATAACTTAGTGCCCATACAGTTCATTCCAGAAAACAGTATTCTACATCTAAATCCCTCGTAAATCCAACCGATTATAATCAGAGCGTAATCAGGCTTTTATCGTTCATGCTGCATCGTGAGCATCTATTAATCGCTCACGCAGTAATCGGGTGAAGGGCCATCGTGAGCAGCAAATAAAAGCTTGAAACTGCTTTTGATAATGGCTGCCAATGATAAATACCTTAGGTCTCCAATAGATTAAACTTTCAACGCCAAACCCTCAATAGCCTTCAATTTAAGACAAATATGACTCCTTAATGAAGCCACTCTGATTAGCAAACTTCAGCTGATCTCTTACAACCTCAGATTGCTGCACATGGAAGAGTTTTCGTTCTCCAATGGCCGGTAATCTGCAGAAACCCTTGTTTCTCACAAACTCCAAAGCCTCAATAAAGCGACAAAGTTGAATAATCATATCATAATAGTCTCGACGGTCTTTAGTCGCGTGAATATATAGCTCTCTTTGAAAAATTCGACTAAACTCCTTTCTTTTAATAATCATTTAAATAAATGATTTAATTCTAATTGCTTGGATTTAGGAGAAATAATTAATTAAATGGCGCTTCAAATAAAATGAATAACAAATAATTATTCATTATAATCAACTTCTTCATTCTTTATTATAAAGTATTAAAATACTTTATAATACGCCTTTATCATAATATTTAAATACATTAATAAAGTGACTTTATAATATAAAGTCAAAATATTAATTATTTAATAAATCATTAAATACTCCGTTATTCTTCCATCTGACCAACAAACTGATGCACTGGGTCGAATCTGAGCTGACTAGCTGAACCAGGTGCCCCTCGCTTAAAATAGCAGCTTCAGCTCGGGCTTTACCTTTCTAAAAATAGAAAGTTTCTCTCAAAACTACTCGGGCGACTCGGCGCTCCAACTCAAACAACTGCAGAATAATGAAGCTCTCGAACGCCGCAATCAGCCATCGATCCTTTCTACACACCATCAAGCCAATCCAACGTGGACATGACACGCTCTAAACTAAATATTCCTATCATCATGATAGAAAAACAGTACTTGTATAGCCTAGGAATGATTAAATTTTGTAAAATGTAATGTGCACTTAATATTTGACACAAAGCACCAAAATCTAGGCAAAGATGAACCTGGTTAAGCTTCAAAATCATAATTACTGCTAAACATTTTACATTTCCACAGATCTTGATATTAGAAAAAAGAGTTCTTTGGAGAAATTGTCTATTGAGAAGAACATTATTGGCATTTTGGGTATCATTCAAGACCTATCATCAGGCTGAGAAAGCATAGTGTTCTCAATTAAACGTAGAAGTCTTTTTCACTAATTGTTACTATCCACTGAACTAGAGAAATACAGAAACTATGAACCAACCTCAACAGCACATCCAGTCTCCTCCAAGCATGAAAGAAAAGCATAGGTAAGGAATGGATTAATTTTATTCTGGCCGGTTGCACCTGTAGAACATGCATCCCAATCCTCTGAAGAAAGCCGCAAAATCGATGACACCACTGATATAGAAATCTTTCGAAATGTTTCCTGGACAATAGGTTTTCCCTGTATTTACCATGTAATGAAAAAAAAGTGAATGGAATACATTTATCAAGTAAAACAACTATGAACCAGAGAAAAGCATTTGACAAGATATAAGAAAAAATCATCAAAACGAACCAGATGGAGAGAAAGATCCATATAACCTCTATGACTGGTTCCATAATGTGCTCAGTACTAAGAACAAAATCACGCCCCAGTGGCTCTACCAAACGTTTCCCTTGACCAATCCCCCAGAATACTGCATTGATATTAAGTGCAAACATTCTCTTCCTGGTCTTTTGCCTGGAAGCAGATATGCCCTACGGTCAATGAATCCAATAAGAATTTATTAGCAAAATAAGTTACTTCAGAAAAAGAAAGCATAAGGCATTTCTAAGATAAATCATTCCTATTGAGTTCCAAAAACTTAGCATTTTTTCTTTGTATATACCATAATTCAGAGAGGATGAAGAATATGAACAGGTGGGGCAGATGAGCATTATGTAATATTACTCAGCAGAAATGTCATCAAAAGAACAAACATAAGAATTGATACATCTCTAACAGTAGACACCAAATGTTTTCTTAAAATGCTTGAAGGTAATGCAATAATATATTGTTAGTTAGAATGGAACACAAGATATTATTAATAACTTACACGAATGAAGGTAACAAGAACATATACATTCAACTTTGGATCTATTACACACACCTTTAAATTAATCCATCAATAAGGTGTTATCTTCCAAAAAGGATTGGTTACTTATTATGTTATAATGGATGGTAAGGATAATCCACTATTAAAGATCCTAAGAATCACAATTAGGTTGGATGAATTTGTTTTGACTGTATACTGGTAAGAATAACCAGCATTATTTAGTTACAAGCAGTCCTGATAAAGAGACTCTAGGTGACCAGGTGGGTTGGGTGAGGTTGTAATGCTTAAAGAATTTCATACTTGTTACACCCCTACTTTTAATGTCAAGCTCTTTTTAGGATACTTTGTCATGTTCATTTGTCAAAGTGTCACATAGGCTGAATGTCATAATGGTATCTCTGATTGCTTGTCTTGTTTCAAGCTAAGTGTATTGTTTCAAGGGTTGTACTGCATGTTTCCCAAGTCATGTATGTAAGAAGGATACAATGTAAGCTTACCCATGGAAGAAGACTAAGAGAGTTATGCTCAAATGCTCATCTAACTGTATATAAGTCCAGGGGAGAGACCAATCCACAAATGTCTTTGTCTGAATCAGAAATGGATTCAAGATGATGTAAGGTGACTAAGTACTGTTCAACTGACATGAGTATTAGAGGAAAGCACTTCTTGAGGGTTTGTCATGGCAGAGGCAACCTGAAGCACACCAGCCATGTATTTGATGAGTGGAGGCAGTAATGAACTTGATGAAGCGCCCCAAACATGGTAAATATCAAATTAAGTGAAACAAACAAATGTGGAGCACGTTTTTCTTCTTTTGATGAATAAGTGTCTAAATCATCATTTATAAAATAAAATTACACATATTCACAAAAAAAAGGTAGGTCGATATAGAATTACACCCCTAGAGTCCACATGGGGCCAAAGTTCAAAGCATAAAACATAAAAACAAATCCAATGCCACTAAGCGGCTAAAGCAGTAGCTGAGGGGGGAGGAGGAGGATCCCAATCATCTAGAAACATGAATTACAATCAATCCAATGACTATAATATCCTACAAATAGCAACAACAGTCTAAAACCCCTCCAAAAATCAGCATATCTAGCCCTTTCACATTATAGCAACTAAAAATGATTTCAAATCCTCAATTAATCTTCAACAAATAAGCAGAGTTGTGATCTCAAAATGGAATCACCTCTAAGGAATAAGAGGATTTTTGTCCTAGAATTCAAAAATAAAATCCAAGAGGGTTTTCGTCCTCCAAATCTCCCACATCAAGGGTTTTTTGTAATGTCCCCATTTTCGGTCACTTTAACATTGTAGTTAGCTTCGACTTTCTCAATGACCATAAGTCATGCTAGAGGAGATGTTTGATGTTGGTGATGATCTCAGATGGTCTAGAGGACGCTTATGGCACTTTCCGAAGTGAATTCTGGGTTTTGGCGAGTTCTTCAAGATCCTTGGAGAGAGCGTCTATTTATAGTAAGTCACCCGATCAAAACCAATTTTCATTATTCATCATTGGTATCATTCCAATGCAATCAGATTT
The DNA here is from genome assembly GCA_007258455.2 of Sequoia sempervirens. Lineage (NCBI taxonomy): Eukaryota > Viridiplantae > Streptophyta > Pinopsida > Cupressales > Cupressaceae > Sequoia > Sequoia sempervirens. The sequence goes on from VDFB02155598.1 coordinate 24,809, forward strand.
TGATTCTGATGCTTTTCGACAATTTCAGCAACTCTGGTGTATTATTGGCTTTAATTTAATTATTTTACTAAAGTTGCTTAAGTTTATTAAAATAATTTAATGGGCACCCTAGAATACTAGCTTGTCAGAAAGAGGATGAAAAGTTTTAAATCATGGACGCATAGTATTGGGACCTTGCATATCAAATATTATCATTATATTGATAAAAGGGTCTTTTGGAGCAAAAAGGAGCTTTTAATTAAAAAGTGAATTTTAAATTGCATCTTCCGGAAAGTTTTGCAGGAAAAGTATATAAGAAGGTTTTATGAGCTCATTTGCATGAGGTAGATTATTTTATTTCTTCTTGTGAAACCGTTGTGGTTCTATGGGATTGAACTTGGTTCATCTTAGTTTCTTGAGGACAAAAACTCTCTTGGAGAAGATTATCCATGGTGGTGAAAGATCTTCCCTGGTTAATACTGTGTGATTCTTTCAGAGTCACAGTTTGTGCAGGAAAGGTTTGCTAGTAGATTAACTACAGAATCTAGGCTTGTATTGAATGTTGAAGGTTTGGAGCAATTTCTTACAGAGATGCTTGTGTGTTGAATGTTGGTGGTTAGAGGGTTTCATGGTAAAATTCCCTTGTGACAGTTGAAACAAATATAAAGATATGTGCCAAATATTATATTTGTTAGTGCAAATTGGAAGAAGATTTACAAGTGTGTTTACAAGAGCAGATTGGAATTGCAACGTTGAGATTGTTGAGGTTTAAAACGGGTGGAACACAGCTGTAAGGGTGTCTTTTGGGTGGAATGCAGCACTATAGATGCCAAGCTCTTAATGTTGGAAAAAGAGTTGAATGCAGCACTATAGATGCCAAGCTCTTAATGTTGGAAAAAGAGTTGAATGCAGCACTATAGATGCCAAGCACTTAATGTTGGAAAAAGAGTTGAAGTCACAATAGTAATTTTTGCTGTTTGGGGCAGTTTTCAAACAGTTTGGAGTGGATCTCAAGAAGATTTCTGAGTATAATCAGCTACAGGTTAAATTTTGGCATTCTACAACTAAGTGTTTCGTTACTCGTATGACAGCAGTCACCATTGTAAAAGTTATGACATTTTGAAGAATTATTTTGATACATAGCTGTAATCTCTCTATAATACATCCAACGAAGACTTCCAAGTTAGATTGATATGCTCTCTATATAGTAACCTCATTCTTATGACAGCTGAGTGTATTATTGCTGAATATTTATGCATGCAAAGTGTTTGTTGGAATGTCTATGATATCTCTATGCACTGTGGATTTACTTGTGAGCCAATATTGTCACAAAATTGCACTTTGAATGATCCCATACCATAACACATTGAAACTACATTAAACTTCAATTAAATAATAAATACAAAGTGTTTGACAAAATACCTGAATGATAGAAGGCAGAAAACTTTGAGGGTTTTGAAAAAAAATTGGTTTCAATTTGGTGGTGGTCATTACATTTTTATCCTTGAATGTTTCAAACTCCGAATTGGAAGGAATAGAAAAATGACAAAATTGGATGATTTGCTTTGGGCCTTGACCTCTCTTGTAGAGGCATCCACTTAGGGCCCTCTATTTTATTTTATTTTATTTTTATTTAATTTTTCTCTCCAAGTATTTATAAATACTTTTAAATTACAAAAAGCACTTTTTGAATTACATATATTGTTTAAATATTGCATAGGCCCTATAATAATATTTAAGTTTCTGTTTTGAAATAAAGAGATTGGGCCCACTTAAAATATTATTATTTATCCCTTAGACTATAGGAAAAAAAGAGTAGGCTACAAGTCCACGATTAATTCCCTTAGTTGTGAAAAGGGGACATAATAACCTGCCCTTCCCAAAATAGCTTGCCCTCAAGCAATTGCAAACCCAGATGCTCAAGTATCACCATGCCAACATTATGAAACATGTTGAAATGTCCATAGAGTCTAGATCCTATGCCTATCTAGTAAAACAACTCCTATCAAAAAGCACTATGGGATCTATTGTCTACATCATGCACAACATTATTAAGCAATCCATGTAACTTAATCACTTCTTTGGAAAACAATTTGACCACTTGAAGAGAAATAATAAAGATGTTCAAATATCACCATGCCAACATTATGAAACATGTTGAAATGTCCATAGAGCCTAGATCCTGTGCCTATCAAATAAAACAATTCCTATCAAAAAGCACTATGGGATCTACTATCTCCATGATGCACAACATTGTTAAGCGATCCATGTAACTTAATCACTTCTTTGGAAAACAATTTTGCCACTTGAAGAGAAATAATAAAGAAGCATGCATAATTAGTTAGCTTATTCACAACATGAATGCAAAG
>VDFB02155599.1:0-19917 GCA_007258455.2 Sequoia sempervirens
TTAAGACCATTCATCAATTAATCAAGTGCATTTTCATCCATTCATTAAATAATCTCAAGGTCATTTATCAAATAAACATTATCATTCAACCTTCATCTTGCATCATCCATTTAATTAAATAAATCAAAAATCCATTTAAATCAAATCATAAATTTTATTCCATCATTTTCTAATTCAAATAAATCGGTATAAAGTCAAAATATCCAGCTACTGTCAAATTAAATCGGCATAATCATCATCTATTCCCTAATCTAATATAATCCCATCCCACTTGCATTATCTAGATCTAGCCACTTGCAATAAATCAATTTTATTGATTTGTTAAAATATCATTTTATATAACATGACAAGTCAAACATGGCATTTATTGCTCTTCTTTCTTGTCCCCTCTCAAAATTTATTGCAAATTTGAATTCAAAATTTCCTCCTCTTCGGGCACTCTTCCCAAATCTTGCACATACATCAACCAATCACATGACAGAAGTGTCCTCAACTCATTGGCTTGTTTTTGATCCCACATTGGTCCCTCTTCAACACTTAGCATTTTGAAAATCTTTAAATAGGTGCTTCATCTTTGAGCAAATCCTACACAATTTTATGCAAGGTTACTCTCTTCATTTGAGATTTGAGATTTGATCTTGTTCATCATCACTCCACCATCTCCATTTGCATTTTATCATTTTGAGCTTTAATCAAGGATTGGGAAAGGGTCACTAGCACATGTGACACCAATCCAACTATGGAATAGGTAGCTTGCTTTTGTTTTCATAATGCTTTAGTCTTTTTATCATCATTTGTGGCATTTTGAAAGCATTTGTAATGGATTCCATAGAGGTATTTTGATAGAGTTTGTATAATACTAACCCGTGCTTGGAGTTTAGTTGTTTGCAGATTTTAATGGATGCCTACAATGCCACATAGGGTTCCAAGCGATTGAGATGATAAGGTTGTTTTGTGTTTATTTACCATTGTGATCAATCGTTATGCCACATAGGGTTTCGAGAAATTACAGCGATAAATTTGTTTTGTGAATCTTTATCAATATAATCAAAGGTTATGCCACATAGGGTTTCGTGAGATTGTGATGATAAAGGTTGTTTTGTGAAGACTTTGCTATTTCAATCAAGTGTTATGCCACACAGGGTTCCATAAAATTGTCATGGTAAAGTCTTAAATCTGTTTTGTGCCCATTAAGCTTGTTTAGATTGAGATGATAGTTGCGCCACCTTGCCTCCAAGTAGAGAATCTAAACACGTTTATCGTCAGATAGTTAAACCTTGCTCCATTTCCTCTTGCTCTGTTTTCCTGAGGAGATTGGATAGATTAAATTTAAGTTGTAGTTAGTAGATCTGCAAAACCAGAAAAAATCAGCTGCAACGTATAGGTTCTTTCAAGAAAGCCTTGTGCCTCTAGCAGCTGAAACAAAAAGACAGGACGTAGTTTTAGCTTATTTTTCCTTTGCAATTATATTTGTCAAAGCACAACGAGGGAGCTTCCCCTCCTAATTTGAAGAGCACTCATTGCGTAGTGTACATAGGCTGTTCATAACAACTTCTACTCCAGAGGTGTTAGTTGTTACGCCAAAAAATTTGGAGAGGAACTCCCCTATGCCTTCACCACAATGGAGGAAATTGGCACTTTTTTTGTGGAGAATTTCCATACTTAGACAAATTTTGGCTACTTTGTAATACCTTCAAGATTTTGGCCATTTTTGTGCTCAAATAAACTTCACTGGTTGATTTGTCTTCAATTTTGAATTTGGCTTGCGTAAGTTGGATGTACTTGACGATGTGCCTACCATTGTCTTCATGATGCCAAATTCTTGGCGGACTTCCCGTTGGTCTTGCGATGTGCAAGGGTGGACTCCCCAAGTTTTCTTTCATCTCCCTTCAAGTCAGACTTTACACTTTCTTTGCCATTTTCCTCTTTGAAGATTCACCTTGTGTAGTCATCCACCTCCAGTAAAATAAAACAAATTTATTTCAAATTTTCTCTCTCCTATAATCTGGCTCATGCTGAAATTTTTAACACTCCCTCTCTTGATATCAAAGCGAATTTTGTTTCGAATTTAAAGCAAACTTCATACTTCTCTTCGTCATTTTCATCTTGGCATGAGTATATTCCATATTTAACTCTTCATTTCTATCTCCCGAAATCGGACTTCTCATTGTTTGCCATACTCTCTCTCTACAAGTTGGACGTGGTGAACATTTTTCCATGGCGGACTTCAAATGTTGGAGGACTTCATGTCAAATTCTCCCTGTCTCTCTCTCGAGGTCAGACCTCTTATCAAGTCTTCCATATTCCCTCTCTACTCATGGCGAACTTTCTGAGACTTGTTCCATTTATTTTCCATTCAAGTGTCATGGCGCACTTTCAAGGTGATTTTCTTTTGGTTATCTCTTTGGGGTGTTGAAAAATAAATAATTAAAATAATTAAAATAATTATTTTATGTATTGTTTTCAACCCCTTCATTTTATGGCATTTATTTTCTTTTATCTAAGGCAAATTTGATTTTCCAAATTTTTTCTTGCCAATGCCTTAGGCAAAAAAATTTCTTTCCAATTTCACTTTGCCATAATTTTCTTTCCGTCCATTTTATTTCGCCATAATTTTCTTTCCGTCCATTTTATTTTGCCATAATTTTCTTTCTATCCATTTTATTTCACCATAATTTTCTTTCCGTCCATTTTATTTCGCTATAATTTTTCTTTCCATCCAAAGTCATTTGGCCAAAATAAATGGACTTAGAAAAATATTTCTCCAAGTATGGCAAATTTTCTCAAGGCCAAGCATATTTTAAATATTTTCAACGTCCATACTTAGGTAAAAATTTTGATTTTCTTCTTCCTTCTTAGCATGGCGGACTTCATTTGTTAATTTAGCCATGTATTTTTTCCCTTCAAGGCAAACTTAGCCTTAGTCCAAGCCATTTAATTTTTTCTTGGCTATGCTTTAGCCACTCAATCTTTTCTACATGGTGGACTTAGCTTTATTTCTTTCCATATGTCTTGGGGCGGACTTCTCATGTTCTTATGCCATCCATTCTTCTCTTTATGTCCAAGGGCGGACTTTACCTCTTCTCAAGCCACTTTCATTATGGTGGGCGAACTTTACTAAGCATTGTGCCACTTCAAGGGCGAACTTCACCAATTTCCTAGCCATTTAACATTTGACTAAGGGCGGACTTTGCATGTTTTTTGTGCCGCTCAATGTTTTGTCCAAGGGCAGACTTGCCTCATTTCCTTGCCATTCATGAGCGGACTTTGTCAATTCCTTGCCATTACCTTTTTTGCTTATGGCGGAATCGACCAATTTCTTTGCCACTTTCATTGCTTGGCCAAGCCGGACTTCCTTCCATTCCTTGCCATTGGAGGGCGGACTTCATATGATGTTGTGCCATTTCCATTACTTGGCTGAAGCTATTCACCATTAACCTTTTCTTTATCCTTCATGCTGGTTGGCCATGCTTCCATGAACTCTTGCCATGAATTGCAGTCATACCTGGGCCATTTCGCCATGAATTTCTCAGATTTTTCAATCTCCATGAATTCTTTCAGATTTCTTCATGGTTTTCCAAATTTTTCACCATTCTCTTCAATTTGTTGACTGATTTTTCATTTTATTCACCATTTTTCTGTGATTTTTTCCAGATTTTTCACCATTTTTTGTGATTTTCCAGAATTTCTCCATGAATTTAAAAAATTTCAAATCAATTTTCTGAGAGTTTCGTTGAGTTTTTCGAACTTCTGAGTGGATTTTCGAAATCCGGAACCCTTCCCAATATAGAAACTTTCTAAAAATAGAAATTTTCCCAAAATAGCAACTTTCTAAAAATAGCCCCTAAAAAATAGGGATCTCAAAATTGCTCAAAAGTGCCAAAAAAGTAGGTCCTAAAAAATAGGGGGCCAGAGTGAAAACCCTAAAAAGTAGGAGATGTCAGAATTGACTGAAATGACAGTCGATCTTTGTCTCCTAGGCCTCCTAAGCATGATGGCGATGTTTGCACAACGATCCAGGCTAAAACTCTTTCACTTGACTCGGGGGACTCTTAGAACTCAAACTCCTCATTGTAAAAAGACTGGTGATGAGCAGTTGCAACGCCAAGGCAAAAAGAAAAAAAGCAAAAAACAAAAGGGTCCCCATTTGCAATGGGGCGATGTGTGAAAAGGTCACAACATAGTCGAGAAATAAAACTCCGCTATTCTTCTCTACAAAAAATCCAAAAACTAGAGACAGTAGGAAATTTTTAATGGTAAATGAGAGTTAATACGAAAATTCAAAAAATAAAAATGCTTACATTTTAGGCAAAAAGAAAAGTTTTAGGAGATTCAACCCACCTGAACCTAGGTGAAGCTTATACAAGATTGGGCAGGGTAATTGGTTGTGGACCTCCCTGAAATGGTTTATGGGATTTATATGAAAAATTAAGAGGGTGATTATCACCACTTTAAAATTATTTGAAGGGTAGAACATTAAATCAATATATAGAGAAAAACTTACTATAGCAAAAGAGGGAAAAATTGGCCACGTCTATCTAGCTCAAGTTTGGAATTAGAAACTTCCTATATTATCGTTAGTATATAGTGCAGTGCCCAACTGCAGCTTGCTTGTAAATATGCTGTCTTAAGAAAATTTTATACTATCATAATGTTGTACCCCAAAATTAAAATTTTTGTTACACTTAGACATTTTGAAGAAATAAGCAAAAGTCTTGTCAAATCAGTCAAAAAGGTCAAATTTTGGGTGTGCATGTCCTGCATGGAGGGTTAAAACACAAAATTTTCAATTTCTGACGATCTGGGTCTGCTAAGAGCAGCTTGACCTACAAAACCCAGATCTCAGTTTTTCATCCCTAAATTTTAGGAAAACTGCTATTTTTAGAAATTTTCTCGAAATAGTAACGTTTTTCTGGGTTTTTCTGGGTTTCTTTCGAAACGGATACTGGCAAAATTTTCTAAAAATAGAAAATTTCTAAAAATAGAAAGTTGGTCCGACTGGGTCTAAACTGATTTTGATTGGCTCAAAATGTGTCCGTATCAGGCTGGTGCAGTCAAAATCTTAAAATAATCAGTTTTACCCTACTGGGTCTATTCAGCTTTTTCAGAAGCATATCTGGAGTTCTGAGGTCATCAATGGAGGTCATCTGACTGCCAGGCGTCAATTTTAGCATTCAAACTTTCGGCAGGAGGTGAAACGATGAACATGCACGAGGAACGAGGAAGAAAGTTGAAAAGTCTTGAAATTTTTCTAACACTGCTAAGTTTGGGCGCCCCTGTTGGAGAAAGGCGCCCATCTTTTTAGGGCATCAGATGAGTGAATTAGGGTTACGGTCTCCAATGAAAGTTGTTCAGTGTTCAATCAGCTTCGCGATGGATATCCCCATCAGAGCATCCGACAATCCAGTCTCCAGCAAATTCAAGTCAAAGTGGAAGGTATAAAATGAAGATCTGAAACTTGAAGATGAATAAATTGAGAATTTTTCTAAGTCTGGAGAAACTGGGCGCCCCAGTTGAAGAAAGGCGCCCAACTTTTCAAGGGTTGAAACAGATGAATTTGCAGTCAAGGTTATAACAGGACATCTTCAGAATGCAACAGGCTTTCCAGTGAGCTATCCAGCACGACAAACGGAGCTCGCAATCATCAGATTCAAAGAGCTGAACAAAGGGTCCGGTGAGAGTTGAAAAGAAAAATCCAAAAGCAAAGGTGAAAAATGCAAAAAATAAACTAACTCTGGTAAAGTTGGGCGCCCCAGCTTGCCAGGGGCGCCCAAGCTTTTGAAGACCTAAAATCTACTTTTTGACAAAAGTGTTTCCAGAAGACCCCTCCTAAAATCCTCTCAGCTTCGCAACGAGCTCAAACATTTATCAATCCGACGCCCGGAGCTCGAGATTTAACAAGGTCGCCCGAAGAAGTGAAAGACATGAATAAATTGAAATTTTTTCTAAGTCTGGTGGAAGTGGGCGCCCCCCTTGAAGAAAGGCGCCCAAACTTTAAAGCCTTCAAATGATGGAATTTGCAGAAGTAGCGTCCAGAACATCTTTCTCAAAATTAGTCTGGCTATCCAACAAAACATTCAGGCAGTCAGTCAGATCAGTATTGCTCCCGGAATCGAAGATTCTTCAGAAAATCAAAAGGAGAAGGAAGAACTCGGAAATCAGAAAAATGGCTAACACTGAAGAAGTTGGGCGCCCCAAGAAGGAAAAGCCTCCTACAAATTCGGAGGTCGAAATCAAGTTTTTAGCCGAAGGTGCCTCCAGAACTTTCCTCTCAGTTTCAGTCAAGCTCCGCCGTGAACCACTCAGCTCGTTTATCGGAGTGATCTGTCAACAGGAAATCAAAGGCGAAGTAGCTTGCCAAAATGGAGAAAAGTTGAAAAAGTTGAAATTTTGACTAACACTGGTGAAGTTGAGCGCCCCTCTTGAAGAAAGGTGCCCAAATCTTCATGCCTTAGAGAATTTTCAAGTGTTTTCAAAATTTTCAAAAAATGAAAGAAGAGGAGGATGGCGTCCAGGTTCAAAGGGATGAGATTTAGGGTTTTGAAATAAAAGCAAAAAGAAAGCAAAACCTAAATCAAAACCTAAGTCTATTTAACACTTCTTTTTCATGTATTTTTCATTATTTTTGCAGGTAGCATCCAGAGGAGAAAGTTGGAGCAGCAAGTTTGAAGAATTTTTGTGATTAAAGAATCCATAGTTGTTGGTTTTACATCAGATTTTTCAGACCAGCAAGCATAAACCCTTGCTTTTTCATTCTTTTTGTTCCAGAAGATCAAATTTTTCAAGCAGAAGGCCAAGGCTTTCAATTTTTCAGTCATCTGGGTCTCTTTTGCCTCAATCTTCTGAAGAATTTTTTCAGAACTTCATCAAGTTGCAGCAAGTGCTTTTATCTTGCATGTCGTTGAAAACCTCAGTGCATTCAAATTTCAGCCATCTGGGTCCTTTCAAATCATCTTTTGAAGAAAACCCATATCGCATTTTTTTCAAGAAAGTTCAAAAACCTAGGGTTGGCTGCTTTTTCGATCAAACGTCAGAGTTTTGCAATTTCAATCAACTGGGTCCATTTCTAATGATATTCTGAACAAAACCCAGATGCCAACTTTTTTCGGGAAAAATTGAAGAAATTAGGGTTTGCTGCTTTTTCAGGCTAAACTCAAGATTTTAAAAACAAACGATCTGGGTTGTCTTGCATCGACATTCTGAACAAAACCCATATCTCAGAAAAATTTCTCAAAAAATTTGTCCGTTGAAGCACAAAAATCAGCATTCTAAAAATAGAAATTGTTCAAGACTTGTCTAAACTAAGGCAAGTTTACAGTCATTCTTCGAGTTTTCTGAAATGGAGTACACTCCTAATGTTTTCAAGTCCGAATCAGCTCTCTTTCACAATTATATCAAAACAGCTGAGACAGACTTGCATCATGTCAAGCCGGTGTTCGATTTACATGCCTTGGAGAGAGCAGGCAACACTTCAATCAAGAACTGGGACATTCTGGACTCCTTGCAGCAGCGTCTATTCCTATATCAGTTCAGAGCCTTGAGTTCGTAATCGCTTGCATTAAGCATTACAACCCGGCTACTAGGGAGATCCAGTCAGCAGATGGTAGGTTGATTTGCAGTCTAAAGCCTGATATGGTTGAAAGGTGTTTTTCCATGGCCTGAAAGCGTAACTCTTTCAAGGGATGAATGTGAAAAGATGTGGAATATGCATAAAGACAAATATAGCAAGAAGATTGCACAGAGATGGATGAAAGAAAAACATAAGACATTGCCCAAGAACGTTGGGCTTGAGGAGGTGCAAAATCAGTTCCAGAATGTTGTCCATAGTTGCGTCCGTTGGCGGAAGAATAGGCCATATTTCAGTGATGTCAGCAAAGTTCGATAAAGCGGCCAATGAGGTTGAAGATTTCCTGAGATCCATTGCAGATGCTGAAGATATTCTTGAAAAGCGGTGTTTTGCTGTTGATGGCATAGATGCACCGAACGGGACACAATTTCTAACTTCCTAGTGGATGTGATCGAGTTTTAAAGCAGCTTTCTTCTAGAAGCTTTCTTTCCCGCTTTCTTTCTATTCTTGGAATAATCCTTATCCATTCTTTGAGGATAGAAAGAGGATAAGATGTAATAGTTGGCGTTTCCCGCTTTTTCTGCTTTCTAGGGTTTTAGTTGTTATCTTCTTTCTAGATTTAGTAATAAAGCTTGCTTGCTGAGCAAGCCCTAGATTGTGAAAGCAAGGAGATTTTAGGGTTCCCTACTCCTCTGCTTCTCTATAAATAAGAGCCTTTGCTCATTTATTTCTTTAACCGTGCTTATGAGAACAAAACGCTGAGCCTATTGTGCCTTCTATTTGTTGCTCAAGTATTGTTCATTTGTGTTGTGATAAACAAATTGTTGAGCCTCTTTAGCCAACAAGGAGTTAGTAAGATTGTTGTTTTCTATTGTGTTAAGAATAAGTTTTCAAGCCTCCTTAGCTGCAATTTCTTGTTCAAGGCATGTTAGAAGTGAGCTTTGTTTCAGAGATTTGAGTAATAAAATCATGAGCCTCTTTTGCCTTGGTCCAAAATCTCATATTTCCGTTATCTATGTTTTACTTTTATGATCTTTATTTCAGCTTGCAGTGAAGTGTGTAGGTGTTCGTTGGAAGAAAGATTATTGAAGTATTTTTGTCAGAGAATCTACCTTGTTAATTTCTAACTTCTCTTGCTCTGCTATTACTTGAGAGGTTAGGAACGTCTTTAGTCTAGGTTAGTCGTAGTTGAACTTCTTATCAGAAAATCTCAGCTGCGGCGTTTGTGTTTAAAAAACCTTGTGCTCTAAGCTGATCCAAAAAGATAGGCAACTTAGTTTTAGTTTACTTTCTTTCAAACACCATCAGCAAGAGGGAGCTTCCCCTCCTAATTTGAAGAGCAGTTTATCTGTGCATAGCTGTCCGTTTTCAAATCCGCATTCCAGAGGTGCGAATTTTAACGCCAACACATAACTTGTTTAATGATTTATGCCTCCATGGAGACCCTTCAAACCCTAAATGCTTCTTGAATCTGAATGCAATTGACACTACAGAAACATAGACCTCCCTGCAGCCATGGCTACAACAGACAAGAAATGCCATTGAGAGACCCAGAAACGAACAATTGTGCTGCAAATTAATCACATTTTAACTAAGTTACCGATTCGTTTTTGGACTTGGGTATAGGTACGCAAATCCGGTATTGGATTCGATCAAAAAAAAATTTGGGGTTGGTTACATTTTGGGTACGGTAATACAAAAAACATATAAAAATCAGAAATATATACATATTTGCAGCAGTAATTAAGTTCAGAATACACCACCATATTAATAGTCTAATAACATAGCAAAAATACATCACCACTTTCATAGTCAAATATTAAAATATTACTATTTAATAGTGCTAAAGCCGACTGCAGAAAACTACATAATTAATTCATTGAAAACAAAACTCTACAGATGACTTCATAATTAATTTACAAAAAAGATCCTCTTTGGATAGAACAATTATTACAAAACATGCTGAAAAGGCTATGACTACATTTTATGCAGCATGCCAAAACCTTCACACATGTAATATCAGCAGTGAAAGAAAGCAAATCTTCAAGACCACAGGGCGTAAGAGGGGATCTTTGCACAATCACAGGTAAGGGATATAATATAGGAATTAGATTATGAATGTTGTGGAACTTACTATGATTTACAAACCATAGTTTTGAGATGTGGACCTAACAAGCCTATTTTGGCCTTGGATTCTTGACTAGGCAAAAAAATCAGAACAAACTAGAATAACTCGATAAATTAAGTCAAGAAAAACTCAACCGAAATCACCTAGGAAGACCGAAAGAACCAAAACAAAATTCTCCATGCTGCAAATCATATTTTTAATTTTTTATGTTGTGAGTGTGCTGTAACACAAATATGTAGATTCTAAACATTAATTAAGCCAAATTGAGATTTCTTCTTTATTTTCAGTTATTTTTGGTTAAGCGCCACAACTCTTAAATATTTTATTATTTATAAGTCAACTTTTAGTCAAAAAAATAATTTAAAATTGCAAAACAAGGCACTTTTTCCATGGCCTGGGCGTTCACGTGTCTAGATTCGCGTCAGATTCAGTCTGGGCGTATCTTGGACGAATCCACAGAGGCAAGTCATATCTTGGACATATCTGCAGGTGGAAATTCGAATCCTGTCTGAATTTGAATCGTATCAAATCCGAATTTTGAATCTAATACGAATCATATCGTATCCGGAGGCTCCCAGGGACGAATCGGTAACTTAGCATTTTAATGATGACGTGATTGGCCTAAGCTTGAAGAAACTGCATTTGGAACCCAAAAAAATTTTGCATCTCCATAGCAGTAAAACTACATTCAGAATTTAAAACAATGTTTGCATCTATCAAGAAAAAACTTCCTCTTTCAAAAGACATGAATTTATGAAGCATAACCAAAAGAGGGGAAGATAGGAAGATGGAAAAGAAAAAGCAAATTGAAATAAATGAAAATTTACAATTTAATTGCCAATTATTTTGCATTAAAAAAGGCCTATATGACATGGCATTAAAACTGCAATTTCGTTTTTTCAAAATATATTACACAAATGGCAATATAATGTAGTAGCTGTTGGTAAGTACCAGCAAACAGTTCTTTCCTTTTAATATGAAGTTTTTTGGGCAAACACCATATGGGAAAAAGACGTTAGTACCTTAAGCCTGAAATGACAAACCTTAGGTCTGTTAGCCCTCTTAGATTGAGGAAATTTAAGCCCTTTTAGGGTGTTTCAAAACAGATGACAAGGAGGATCACAGAGACTCCAAAATGTAGTTGAAAATGAAAACTGAATTCTGATACTGCAGATTTGTGCAGAAAACCATCTCTATAGAAGATGAAAAGGAAACCAAATATGTTTATGCCTGTATTCTTTGTTTCTTCCCGTGGTCCCTTCATGCCCAGACCAATAAACTGGATTCAACTTTTACAGTTATACCCCATCCTATTGCATTTCTAGATATGATGCCTGGAAAATGCATTCTATCAAACAAATTACAAGCCTAAGAGAAGTTGTCACATTTTAATACATGTCTATCAGAGCACTCATACACTCAACAGGTAACAAAATAAACTTCATACATTTTTTATGGCTTATTGTACCAAATTTCCCATATTCCGGGAGACTGCTCGTAGAAAGTGACAAGACTGGCTATACCCATCCAAATTTGAAAAATCTCTTTGTGACTTTTGAATAGTCTGTGAAGCTACAACCTGGAGAGGCATTTTGTTAAAAAAATTGTGAACCTTCTAGATGCAACCACATTTTTTTCTATTTACTTTTAATCAATGAAAGCAGTCTCAACATCTGACTAAAAATCGGCTTTGTTTATTTTTAATGAATTTCCATATCCTGTTTCAGGCAGTCAAAGGTTGTTGAGTTTGGCTCTATACTCTCCAATTGCATTACCCTTAAAATATTTTAGCACTTTTTCAGCAAGTCCATTCCAAACATATCCTACAATCATTGCATTCCTACAGACCACATGATGTAGCACAATATTCAGGAACCTGCAAATTACACCACAAAATATACCCTGATATGCCATACCCTGTGCAGATATAATTATATAACAATTTCAAAAGCAGAGATTCATGTAGGAACAAATAAACCCACTGAGATTATCAATAGAAATTCATAATCAGTAGTTCTCTCATTATATTAACAAGTAGAAAATAGAGCAGCTACAGCCATGAAAAACTAGTAAAGGTTAACCTATTAACATGAAGGTTCCCTGTTCTGGAGTCCCCCAGAACTCATAAAACTTCCTGTTCCTTATTTGTTTCCCAACTAACTCTCTAATCCTACCCACTCCCCCCTAATTACCCAACTCACTAGAGAGTTTTTGTAAACTAACTCAACTAAAAGCTAAAAATAGCAGATCATTTGACAACTATTAAGTAAGAAGACCAGTCAAACTAAACAGTAGAATTGAAGGCTAAAAATAGTAACATAAAGGTCCTAAAATGACTGAACAGTCGCCCAACCAACTGAATGTGGGAGGGGACTGTTAGAGTAAATGCTCCACATCACCACATTTCATTGAAACAAATTGTCAAATGATTTGTGTGCCTCCCATATCCTTCCATACTTTGTATAATATCTTTCAGGATTGTCACAACTCTATCCAGTCACCAACAACCAAAATCCTCCATCAAGCAAAAATGTTCTTTCAACTATTTTTTGATGAATAATGGAGAAGGTGAACTGATTGGATTTGATACCTATTTGATGTATTTGGTGAGTCAATGCACATTGAATACTTTGAAAACAAAAATAAAGTGTATAAAAAAGGAACCATTCAAAGACTACACACTATCCATGCCAAAACCAGCACCTAATCCTTTGCTTCCACATGCCAGAACCCAATTATTGAACATGACATATTTCAGTTTTACAAGCTACATTTCACCTTTTTCAATTTTTCCTCTGATTCTAAAATGCACTACTTCCTCTCATCATCAACATCATGCCCAATCTAGACACTCACCTACGTTAATTTCCTCCTGTGCATTCTGACCTTGACAAATTGCCTAATTCCTCACCCTTAATTTTACTCTCAATGGCTTCTTCCAATCACACATGCACATAATCCAACGGGACTTTATATCCTTGAATTAGTTTTGCAGGATTTACTAAGCAAGTGATTAGCATTTCTCAATACTTAATCACTCCGATGTCCCATTTTTATTATTTTTGTGATTTGTTGATTTTTTTTGTATTTTTCTGTATTCTGGAAATTAAAATAAACTGGAAAACAGCCAAATAAACTTGAAGACAAATAGTTGGAAACACTTGATCAAACCCTCAAACATGTCATATATCAAATCTAAACCAATTATTATCAATTATGACTGCTGGTACAAACCCTAGTTGAGACCAAATACTAAAATCTGAACCAAATATAACGACGCTGGAAACCTCTTCTGAGACAAATTACAGATCTGACTCAGAAACCCTCTCTTGAATGATACGGCTAGAAGTTACAGCTGATATAATGCAACTTTTAGACCTGTACAACCTGGTGTACCAGCAAAATGTAGACTGTATGGCTGCTACAGACCTTCAAACAGCCAAATAAAATTGTGTAGGGTCTTCTCCAATGTTGGCACCTCAATTATGGATTAAGAAATGCAAATTGCCCTCCTAAAATGACAGTACAGCTCCCTTATTGACTGTTACAGACCTGTACAAGTTCCAAGAACGGCAAATTTGACTGGTGCAGCCTACAATTAATGTGGTATGGCTGGAAAACAAAGCTGATAATGATGTTTGGCAACTGGAACAACAATATTTGATCAATTTTAATCCTCCAAATGATGACACGGTGCTGGTCAGTGATGTAGCATGGCTGGAATGATGCGAATGAGCAGCTGATATGAGTGTCACAAGAGTGGAAATGATAAGTTTTGCTCCCAAAGGTGGCACTCAAGTTGTATGACTGAAAATTAGACTTATGATGTTGGTACAGCAACAAGTTCTTTGTGGCTAAGGCTGGAAACCTGCAAATAATGTCAAATCTGATCCAAACCCTCAAAAGATTGATGGAGCAGCAGCTAGGCTTTGTCAAAATGGTGTAAAATACTCATAAGAAATTCTAAAAATGATGTAGAAACCTCCCAAAATGCTGTGTCAACAAAATAGCAACATTTGTCTGTAAACCAACTCGCCCTATTGCTAGAATCTTGTGAAATTTCCAAAATCAGCAACAAACACTGTAGTAAACTGAATATATCTTCAAATCCTCCACAAATTGGCACAATTATAATTCCCAACTGGAATCACCCTAGATTGGAAGCAAGGTTTTTCATCCTTGATCCCAAATGTGGAATTCAATAGGGTTTTCATCCTCTCAAACCCCAAACAGATCAAGGGTTTTCGTCCTTGGATGCCCTAGATTGAACAAATTGCTCAAATCTGAAAATTGGATACAAAAGGATAACTTGAATGATCATGAAATGAGGAAAAGAGGTTTTTTTATGGTTGCCTATCAGGCCCTCCATTTATTTTTAATTTTTATTGTTTATTTTATTTTCCATCCAAGTATTAAAAGTACTTTTTATATTTAAGTGTATAAAAAAAATACTTCTAAATTTTATTAAAATAATATTTTTTTAGTTGTAAAAAATATCATTAACTATTTTAAATCCAAAAAAAGGGGACATGTGACGCTCCTAGACCAAATAACTAATACTTTAGGCATCAATGACCATCTCTGGAATAATGGTTTTGACCAAATAACTTAAGATCCTCTGGGAAAATCATTTGCAAGTAATGGTCCTAAACCCTCCCAGCTATTCACATACTTGTCCAAGTAAGGGCTCAAAATTGAGATGGGCATTTCACTCACCAATCATTTCAACCCAATCAACAGGCTCGTTTAGTTCTATGTAAGTGTGATCAAACCAGAAGACATCAAATTTAGGGAGGTGGAAGGTTTCCTTCAGAGTAGAATTTAAGTGCCAGTTGTAAATGTCTTGGTTGTTCAATGAGCTTGATTTTTGGTCACCACCAATTTTGCTTTTTCTTTTTCCTTGTAGTGCGTTCAAATATTGTTAAGTTCTTGAGAGATTAATCATTTAAATAGTTCATTTGCCCAAGGAATTGTTGTCCCTCAGTATTGTTTGGCATTAATGTCAAAACAATAAGGTTAATATTGCAGGTTGTGCACATGGTGATTCTCTTCAGTTGTGCATGTATTTATATATCTATGCTTATCCTTCTCCTGCATTTCGTTTTGTAATGTTCACTTGCATATCGATCGGCATCTTTACTGAAGTGCAGTGATATCGGTTTTATTCTAAAATGAGACATTGTTTCATATATCACAAAGCAATAGTGTTCTCTAAATATTATGAGGCATATTGACACATTATATTATAGGGCAACATCATTGTGTGGAAATCTTTGAACAAAAATAAAAGGGGTGGCAATTTCACTTTGTTCAAAAGCTCATGATGATAGAAGGTAATAATAAAGTTTTATAAAGGAAAGATTAAAAGAATCTTTGGGTTGTCGGCGGTCATTATTTGTTTGAATTGAATGGAAAATTATTCCCATCATAATTCCCGGACTTCAAAAGTTATTATGTCGAAATGCAAAAACTTTATGAGACTTCAATGTGCATTGGTGTTTAATTCATTTTCTTGAATGGTAGGGTTTGTTACCCTAATCATGGCGGCAGTTTGTAAGCAAAGCCTATTCTAGAAGTCGGTTGCATGGTCTGCAAGGAGTCAAGAACTTCCAGTAAAGAGGAACAGTGAAGATATTTTGTTTGAGCGACATCAGGTGTATTCTCCACTTGTGTTTTTATGTCTTTACCAACCCGTGTTCTGGTCAATCTTACTCTTAATGTTGTTTAGATGTATCATGATCCTCGAGTTTATTGAGCCTAGTGATTTCTTGTTTAAAACAGTTGTAAATGGAAGAGGGTTTGTTTAATCTATGCACATCGTTATGATGGGTCTGTGTGAATGAGTTTTTTTTCTCTTCATGTTTTCACGGGCTTCTTGATAGTTTTTAAAAGTCTCTTTTATTGTCAATTTTTTAGTGTCAAGAAGTGAAAAGTAAAACTGTTATGGATTATCCTTGTGACAGATTTGTAAATACAAGTTTTTGTTAACAAGATTCAAAACAGAGAAATCTTGTTCGGGCCCGTTGTTGAGTTTAAGGGTTTGTTTTTTATATGTAAAATGTTGTTTTTTTGTTAAGAATCCTGCTTCAGATTTGTCATTAAAATAAGGGATTCTATCTTGTGTAGTGTCACATGTTTCTCTTTTGATTAGAAAGTCCTGTCTTTGTTTGGGTTTGTTGGCTCTACAGTTTTTATAACAGTTTTATACTGTTTTCTCATAACATTTTCTTGACAAGTTTGTTTACTGACGGATTATAGAGGAAGATTTGCATTAAAAAATGTATTTGTGTAACTGACAAAGGCAGTTGCTGGTTCAGTTTCATGTGGAAGTTGCTCATATAGTTTTCAAACAGTTTCTTTTTCAAAAAGAGGACTTCTATATAATTTGTATTGCTCATTCAATGAAATTGATGAGAGGTGTTTGAAAAACACTAAACATATCATTTAGAAAGGATAGTATATGTATTGTTTTTGAAATTTGACACATTGGAATTTTGATTCTGAAGTCATGACAGAACAGAATTTGTAATCAGAGAAAGAGAGATCAACTCTGTATTCAAATTGCTTCATATTTGTATATTTGTTTCAATAAGACTATCAGTGAGATAGCACCATTGTCAATGAGACAAATAAGCCAGTGAGGCTTTGTACAAAGAATAATTTTCAGATAAGGCCAGTGAGGCCAAATTTGAGCAGTTTTATTCCCCAGGAGGGTTTCCATTCAAGACAACTTTTTGTGTCAATATTTTTAATGTGTTTGCTTCATTATCTATTCATTTATATTTTAGCATAAGTACTCTCATGATCAGATTATCATTTAAAGAATTAAAAATTGAATTTGATTGTTAACACTGATTCACCCCCACCCCCCCTCTCAGTGTTAACTGCACTCCAACAATTGGTATCAGAGCCAAACCTTGTTGTTGAGTCAACTAGAGGTTTTTGTTTTAGGAGTGGTAATGGCAACACAAGAAGGTTTATCTACAACCAGGGCACCACTTTTTGATGGTACTGGTTATATTTTCTAGAAGTTTAGAATGAAAAAACATATCAGCTCTTTAGGATATGATGTGTGGGCAGCAGTAGAAAATGCATATACTGCTACATCACCTCCTTCTGATGCTGATCAGAAGTGTGCATATGATTGCAATGCAAAGGCTGAAAATGTTATTTGCTGTGGACTCACTAATGATGTCCTGACAAAAATAATGGACTGTAAAAATGCAAAGGCCATATGGGATAAATTGTCCACCATCTATGAAGGTGATGAGAAAGTTAAAGAAGCAAAACTTCAAAACTATAGATTTAAATTTGACAGTTTAAAAATGGGTGATGATGAAAAGATTGCTGATTTTTTCTTGAAGATTCAAGAAAGTGTAAATGCAATCAGAAGGTTTGGAGAAAACCTTCTTGAAAAGCTTGTTGTTCAAAAGGTTTTGAAGTCTTTACCCACTAAGTTTGATCCAAAGATTGCAGTAGTTGAAGAAAGAGAAATTAATAAGGTAACACTTGATGATCTCCATGGTTTCTTTACTGCTTATGAGATGAGATTAAATGAACATAACTCTCGTAATAAGGAATCTGCCTTGAAAGCTGAGACTGATGTTTTAGATGAAATAGAATCCTCTTTTGTAAGCAAATTAAAAAGAGGATCAAGCAAATATAAAGGGAAATTACCCTTTAAATGTTTTAATTGTGGAAAGATAGGACACTATGCTGCAAATTGTCCAAATAAAGATCTTGAAAGTGATGATGAAAGCAATAAAAGATTTTCAAAGAAGAAGCAATCTAATTTCAAAAAGAAAAATACTTTCAAAAAGAAGAAAAGCCTTTATGCTGATGTAACTGATAGTGAATCAGTTGAATCTTGTGATGAAACTAAAGAAACTCCATTTATGGCTGAATTTGTTCCTATAAAGGAAGATGAATCTGATTCTGAATCAAAAATTGACCTTGAGGGAGAATTGAAATCTGCTCTCAAAGAAATTAAAAAATTGAGAAAGGAGGCAGTTATCTTAAAAGATAAAGATCAAGAAAGTGTACAAACTATTTCTGATTTGACTCTTAAAGGAGAAGAAGCCAGGAAAATTCTTGAGATAACTGAAGAAAAACTAAAACATAAGGAGGATAGATGCTGCTCTTTGGAGGCAGAAGTTGTTAAGCTGAGAAATCAGCTTGCTTGTCCTGATGAAGGTCAATGTTCAAATCATGATGGTAAAGGAAAAGGTAAGATTTATGATAATGACTCTAGCTTCAATGGTTATTGTTTCAATTGTAAACAATTTGGTCATAAGGCTAGTAATTGCAAGATCTTGTCTAAGAGAAGTTATAACATTGTTAATTGAAATCTCTATAAATTTCTTGTTAATCTTCAATGTTATAAATGCAAAGAAGTAGGTCATATTGCAGCATTTTGTAAATCTGGTTTAAAAGTACTGTCAAACAGAGCTAATGTGTTTAAACTTGTTTGGAGGCCTAAAGATGTTAAAGCCTTGATAGTTGAAACAGCTTTTCACTCTGTTAAGAGAAATTTTTGGGTTCTCGATAGTGGTTGTTCTCATCATATGACTGGTGAGAAAAACAGATTTATAGACTATGAAGATTATTCTGGTGGCTTTGTTAAATTTGGAAATGATCACTGTATTCCTATAGTAGGAAAAGGTACTATTTTGCTTGAAAATAAAATTCCTGTCAATGATGTTTATTATGCGGAAGGGCTAACTCATAATCTTTTGAGCATAAGCCAAATTTGTGGCAATGGCTTTGAAATAAAGTTCTTTGACTTAGGGTGTGAAATTCAAAAGAAATCTGGTAAAACAGTAGCAGCAGGTTGCAAAACAAATGGTAATGTATATTACCTACGAGAAAGCTCGAATAATAAACAGGAAAGTAATGTTTGCTTCATGAGTCAAGTTGATGAGTCTAAATTATGGCATAGAAGATTTGGCCATATTAACTGTGATAATCTGGTAAAGATAAGTAAAAATCAAATGTTAGAAACATGCCTATCATATCTAAACCGGATAATCAAATTTGCAAAGAATGTCAGGAAGGAAAACAAGTTAGAGCAAGTTTCAAAACTAAAGAATATACATCAGCCAGACCTTTGTAGCTTGTTCACACTGATCTATGTGGACCAACAAGGACTAAGTCCTTGAACAATGAGAGGTATTTCATGTCGTTTATAGATGACTATACTCGAATGACTTGGGTAACATTTCTGGTACATAAGCGAGAAGCTTTTCATAAATTTAAGATTTTCAGAATGTTGGTTGAAAATGAATTTGATCTGAAAATCAAATGTCTTAGGTCAAATAGAGGAGGTGAATTTACCTCACAAGAGTTTGTTGATTATTGTGAAGATCATGGCATAAAAAGGCAATATTCAGCCTCTAGGACACCACAGCAAAATGGTGTTGTTGAACGCAAAAATCGAACAGTGAAGGAAATGGCAAGAGCTATGTTGCATGATGCAGCTCTATCAAATACATACTAGAAAGAAGCAGTGCATACAGTTGTTTACATTTTGAATAGAGTTTAGATAAGAACTAAAACACAGCATACACCATATGAATTATGGTATGGTAGAATTGCTAATGTAAGATATTTCAAAAATTGTGGCAGCAAGTGCTTTATTAAGAAAGATACTGATAGCATTGGTAGTTTTGAATCTAGGTGTGATGAGGGAATATTTTTGGGATATTCTACACACAATAAAGCATATAGATGTTACAATAAAAGATTAAGAAAAGTTGTGGAAAGTGCCAATGTTAAGGTTGATGAAACTTTACAAAATTGTAAACAGCAAAAGAAACTTGATGATAATTTTATTGTGCAAACATCTAACACAGATTTGAAAGATCAAAATGAACCTTCAAGTCCAACAAAGCCTGTGCAATCAATTGAACAAAATGAGGCTAATGATATTGTTGAACCTTCTTCTCAATTGTCTTCTAAGTTAATGAAAAAGAAGCATCCTTCTGATTAGATTATTGGTGATATGTCAAAGGGATTTCAAACTAGAAGGCAACTTTTAGGTACAAAAGATAAAGGTGAACAAGTTTATTTATCTTTGATTTCAAAAATAGAACCTAAGACATATTCTGAAGCCAGTAGTGATAGTTGTTGGGTTAAGGCTATGCATGAAGAACTTGCACAAATTGAGAAAAATAAAACTTGGGAACTAGTTCCTAGACCTGAAAATAAAAATGTTATTGGGGCA
>VDFB02155599.1:20226-31418 GCA_007258455.2 Sequoia sempervirens
TAATTCCCAACTGGAATCACCCTAGATTGGAAGCAAGGTTTTTCATCCTTGATCCCAAATGTGGAATTCAATAGGGTTTTCATCCTCTCAAACCCCAAACAGATCAAGGGTTTTCGTCCTTGGATGCCCTAGATTGAACAAATTGCTCAAATCTGAAAATTGGATACAAAAGGATAACTTGAATGATCATGAAATGAGGAAAAGAGGTTTTTTTATGGTTGCCTATCAGGCCCTCCATTTATTTTTAATTTTTATTGTTTATTTTATTTTCCATCCAAGTATTAAAAGTACTTTTTATATTTAAGTGTATAAAAAAAATACTTCTAAATTTTATTAAAATAATATTTTTTTAGTTGTAAAAAATATCATTAACTATTTTAAATCCAAAAAAAGGGGACATGAGACGCTCCCAGACCAAATAACTAATACTTTAGGCATCAATGACCATCTCTGGAATAATGGTTTTGACCAAATAACTTAAGATCCTCTGGGAAAATCATTTACAAGTAAAGGTCCTAAACCCTCCCAGCTATTCACATACTTGTCCAAGTAAGGGGGCATTTCACTCACCAATCATTTCAACCCAATCAGCAGGCTCGTTTGGTTCTATGTAAGTGTGATCAAACCAAAAGACATCAAATTTAGGGAGGTGGAAGGTTTCCTCCAGAGTAGAATTTAAGTGCCAGTTTTAAATGTCTTGGTTGTTCAATGAGCTTGATTTTTGGTCACCACCAATTTTGCTTTTTCTTTTTCCTTGTAGTGTGTTCAAATATTGTTAAGTTCTTGAGAGATTAATCATTTAAATAGTTCATTTGCCCAAGGAATTGTTGTCCCTCAGTATTGTTTGGCATTAATGTCAAAACAATAAGGTTAATATTGCAGGTTGTGCACATGGTGATTCTCTTCAGTTGTGCATGTATTTATATATCTATGCTTA
Organism: Sequoia sempervirens; assembly: GCA_007258455.2. Classification (NCBI taxonomy): domain Eukaryota; kingdom Viridiplantae; phylum Streptophyta; class Pinopsida; order Cupressales; family Cupressaceae; genus Sequoia; species Sequoia sempervirens. The sequence continues at coordinate 21,164 of VDFB02155599.1, forward strand.
TCCTTCTCCTGCATTTGGTTTTGTAATGTTCACTTGCATATCGATCGGCATCTTTACTGAAGTGCAGTGATATCGGTTTTATTCTAAAATGAGACATTGTTTCATATATCACAAAGCAATAGTGTTCTTTAAATATTATGAGGCATATTGACACATTATATTACAGGGCAACATCATTGTGTGGAAATCTTTGAACAAAAATAAAAGGGGTGGCAATTTGACTTTGTTCAAAAGCTCATGATGATAGAAGGTAATAATAAAGTTTTATAAAGGAAAGATTAAAAGAATCTTTGGGTTGTCGGTGGTCATTATTTGTTTGACTTGAATGGAAAATTATTCCCATCATAATTCCCGGACTTCAAAAGTTATTATGTCGAAATGCAGAAACTTTATGAGACTTCAATGTGCATTGGTGTTTAATTCATTTTCTTGAATGGTAGGGTTTGTTACCCTAATCATGGCGGCAGTTTGTAAGCAAAGCCTATTCCAGAAGTCGGTTGCATGGTCTGCAAGGAGTCAAGAACTTCTAGTAAAGAGGAACAGTGAAGATATTTCGTTTGAGCGACATCAGATGTATTCTCCACTTGTGTTTTTATGTCTTTACCAACCTGTGTTCTGGTCAATCTTGCTCTTAATGTTGTTTAGCTGTATCATGATCCTCGAGTTTATTGAGCCTAGTGATTTCTTGTTTAAAACAGTTGTAAATGGAAGAGGGTTTGTTTAATCTATGCACATCGTTATGATGGGTCTGTGTGAATGAGTTTTTTTTTTCTTCATGTTTTCACGGGCTTCTTGATAGTTTTTAAAATTCTCTTTTATTGTCAATTTTTTAGTGTCAAGAAGTGAAAAGTAAAATTGTTATGGATTATCCTTGTGACAGATTTGTAAATACAAGTTTTTGTTTGTTAACAAGATTCAAGACAGAGAAATCTTGTTCGGGCCCGTTGTTGAGTTTAAGGGTTTGTTTTTTATATGTAAAATGTTATTTTTTTGTTAAGAATCCTACTTCAGATTTGTCATTAAAATAAGGGATTCTACTTGTATAGTGTCACATGTTTCTCTTTTGATTAGAAAGTCCTGTCTTTGTTTGGGTTTGTCGGCTCTACAGTTTTTGTAACAGTTTTATACTGTTTGCTCATAACGTTTTCTTGACAAGTTTGTTTACTGGCGGATTATAGAGGAAGATTTGCATTAAAAAATGTATTTGTGTAACTGACAAAGGCAGTTGCTGGTTCAGTTTCATGTGGAAGTTGCTCATACAGTTTTCAAACAGTTTCTTTTTCAAAAAGAGGACTTCTATATAATTTGTATTGCTCATTCAATGAAATTGATGAGAGGTGTTTGAAAAACACAGAACATATCATTCAGAAAGGATAGTATATATATTGTTTTTGAAATTTGACACATTGGAATTTTGATTCTGAAGTCATGACAGAACATAATTTGTAATCAGAGAAACAGAGATCAACTCTGTATTCAAATTGCTTCATATTTGTATATTTGTTTCAATAAGACTATCAGTGAGATAGCACCATTGTCAGTGAGACAAATCAGCCAGTGAGGCTTTGTACAAAGAATAATTTTCAGATAAGGCCAGTGAGGCCAAATTCAAGCGGTTTTATTCCCCAGGAGGGTTTCCACTCAAGACAAATTTTTGTGTCAATATCTTTAATGTGTTTGCTTCATTATCTGTTCGTTTATATTTTAGCATAAGTACTCTCATGATCAGATTATCATTTAAAGAATTAAAAATTGAATTTGATTGTTAGCACTGATTCAGCCCCCCCCCGCCCCCTTCCTCTCAGTGTTAACTGCACTCCAACAGGAATAAGATTTTTTTTTTTGCACTTGATGACATAAAGTTACAATGTAGTAGTTACTCGTAAGTGTAATATGAAAATCCCACTTCTACGCTGTCATTTTTCCTTTTACGATTTCAAAATGACTTGCTCCAGGATGCCAATTTTTTCATATCCAGATTCACATGCAGCCATGCACAAATAGGTAGAGGTAAAGGTTGTTTTCTAGGTCATGGCCAAGACAGATGCCAATTTGGTGTAGGAAACCTCCCTTTGTTGAAGTTGGTAAAGTGATGTTTTTCCAGTTATCTTATATATTTTTGAAATTTAATACTCATGGGTTTCAACCTCATGACCAAGATTGCTGTTGCAGATTCCTTATCTCAGCTGCCGATAAATAAGATTAACTGAGATTCCTGAGTGTCATTGCTAAAGATTGTTGTGGTGCCAGGATGGTATAACCATAATCTGAAATCTTATCATGCTGAAAGACAATCTAAACCCCTTTCATGCTGGAAGACTTGTTTATGGCTATATTTTTGTTCAATAACCTTTGATTTTATATTTTTATTAAATGTTATATATTTAGAGTGTACATTTATAGCTGATTCATTAACAATCAGATACAAGGAGACATTCTATGGCTATGGAGATGTAATCTTCTTGTTTGTAATTGTGAGCTAACAGAGTTACTAAAGCTTATTCTGCTGATCTGATCAGGTTCCATTGAATCAAGATTTAGTCTTTGTATTGCGTTTGATAGAGGTTGCCATCAAATATGACTTGCAATTTATATATCAGCTTTCAAATTTCTAACTATTACTTTTACTTGCAGATTGGACAAGGAACATATAGCAACATTTATAAAGCTCGAGATATTGTATCTGGAAAAATTGTTGCCCTAAAGAAGGTTCGCTTTGACAATTTGGTACTTGAGAGTGTGAAATTCATGGCTAGGGAGATTTTGGTATTACGACGACTTGATCATCCTAATGTAGTGAAGCTGGAGGGGTTGGTAACTTCAAGAATGTCTTGTAGTTTGTATCCTGTATTTGAGTACATGGAGCATGATCTTGCAGGTCTTGCAGCTTCTCCTGGAATCAATTTTACTGAACCACAGGTCAGTGAGTGGTCTCTCTTTCTCTCTGGTTCTTGTACTTGTGAACTATGTGATATGCCCGTGTCCTGTTTTTCGTAGAAAAGACTGTGAAAGGAGAACATTTCTTTTCAAGATTGTCAGATACCTCTCAAATGTGCTGGAGACTGGAATAGTAGAAGTTCAAATATAAGTTTTACATCACAAGCAAATTTTCTGAAGTCAATAAGATTCTTCCATGCCTCAGCAGTAAAGTTAGAGGAAGCAAGAACATAGAATAGATTTTCAATTTTTCCTTTAGTCTAATATTCTCACTGGTTGTGACAGGGTAGAGAGTAGTAGTCTTGTTTATTGATCACCAAGCCTGTGATTATTTCAAAGCTTAAGGAAAGGAAATAAACTAAATCTTTATTTGTAAACTGAAGTCTATGACTAGATATAGACACACAAGGCAATCGGCATTTTTTCTGATCTGCCTTCGAAAATTTACAGCATAGGGTTTTGGACAAACCAGGTTAACTCTATGTGTTTACCCCCGTGTATGAAATAGTGTATATTTCATGCAAATTTTCTGGATTAATCATTAGTTTGTTTAAGAGTTTGAAATCTTTAAGACTACAATGTACAGTTACCTTGGCAACAAACTCTTGTGTTATTTTTCATTTGTATTCTTGGGCATTTATTTTGAATGAACATATTTTCTGAATTATTTGCCTTCTCCTTTAATATTTCAGAACATTCAACCATGGTTTGTGCCAAGATATAGAACAAATGTCTCTCAAACACTTTGGCATAATTATGCTAATGTTGGGCTGAAATCAAGGTGCAACTGTGATTGCAATGTGCAGTAATTGTCATTTCTTCCCTTATTCTCTCATATGCTAGTTTTGAAGCCTTCCTGCTCATAGGGGAAATAGTTTTCTTACTCCTTAACCCCCTTGTTAAATGCAGTTATTTTCTAGTCTATTGAACACCAAATAGTTGAGTAACTAAGTTTTTAATAACAAGGGCAGAGAAAGAAAGGTGGCTGCTTCATCCTTTTCTCAAGAGGGTAAGGTCCAGTCAACTATTCGCGATAAGACTGTTAAATAAAACTCCAATTCTATTTTCACACTTGATAACACGTCAGTCATCTTGAACTATTAGAGTTAGGCATTTTCATGTGGAAGAAGTTGAATTTTTTCTTGATTGAAGATTGGGATTGTGGTTCACTACCATGCAGTCTAAAAGCCTGTCTTTTTTTTTTAATTCTTTACTTTTTTTCATATAATTCTGAATAGAACTAAGGATTAGCACATTGGAATTGTTTAAGAGTTAAGTATGCTTTTGTAGTTATCATACTAAAATGTATGCTATGCTTCTTGTGTACTCTAGAACTTCTCAGTACAGGGTGAGCTAGCTTAAATCTGTCCATTATTTCTTAAATCTCTAGGATCTAACCAGTGGAATCTAACAAGATTAATGATGTAAGTCTTGTTGTAGGTCAATTAGCAAGGTAGTGTTTATCCCTGAGCTTGTTGATGAGTTTCAAATATAAGTGTTTACAAGTATGGAATTTTACATGCGTGTCTCATATACCTAGTAGGTATGTTGGTTAGGATGGGAACTAAAAAGTTACATTTAGCCTATTTTTGATAATCAAGAAGTTTACACTACCATAAAACTGTGATTGCACATTAGCAAGAAATGGATTCGATTCTGAAAGAAAAAAATGATGGGCACTGTGTCTGCAACTTTGTGTGAATTGTTAATGCTTCAGCTCTATTGATTTTGTCGAATGCCTTCAGCCAAAGTCGAAGGTTTCAAAGTTCATATAGACATTGCAAGTGGTAAATCAGCCCCTCATCTCTACTTCTAGTGTGCACTTGGCAGACATACTAACTAGAGTAATGTGTCTTTCAGCTCTAAGTGGGTGTGGAATAAATAAAATTCAAATGATAGTTACATAATCACAAGATTTTGCAACTAGCCATTTATTTCTGCACACAGTGACAATGGCTACTGTTTAAAATGTGGAGCATAACAACTATGATTACTTTATACAACAGAAAATTAATTTTCCTAAGAGTAAAAATTGTCTAGCAGATTTCAAGGATTGGAATTTAAATAAGTGTATAAGAGGAGAGCTCAGAGAATAGATGTTTGGCCAAATATACAGCAATTCGGGGCTATTTTCTGTTTCTGTAATGTTTTGATGCTTGCAATTGCATGTTGCTGGACCGCTGGTGCTTACTGCCTCTGAAATTAGTTTATTGTAGCAACTGCAAATACTTATTTAAAACAAACTGAATTTCCAATTTGTAAAATGGGCAAGCAAATTTCAAGCAGACTTAAAAATAGTGTATAATATCTTAGATGGAAAAGTAGATGATAGCTGTATATCAGACAGTCTGACCATTTGCACATTCTGTAATGAAGGATGACAGTTATCTTGTAGTGACTTCCTAATAAATAGATTATCCAACTTATGTAAAGGTCCACTACCTAAATGATGAGGATCTATTAGAGATCATCATTCAAAAGAGAAGAGAATGTTAAATTATACACTTCAATTTACAGTGGATAGCACTATTTTTTCGAAGAGTAATTATTGACCTTGTATGCTTTAGGTTCAGTCAATTGTCTATGGTAGAGTTCACAAATTGCTTATTGGAAACCATATTTATATTAAAGAAAAGAATTCAAATGATGATGATTTATTAGAGATCGTTACTTATACATAAGATTAGGTTAAATATGATGCTTCAGTTTACAGTGAATAGCAATAGATTTTAAAAAGTAATTATGTACTTGATATGCTTTGAGGTAAATCAATTGTTCATAGCAGAATTCATAAAATTGCTGGTTGCAGACCATGTTTATTGAGTCCTCAAAAATTTAGTTGGTTGGTTTATCTTAAGGCATATGATGAGAAATATTCAATGATGACCTTTTAAAGGCCTATCATTTGTTGCATTTGCTACTGCTACTGCAATCATTATCTATTCCCAACCAAAACTAGGAAACCTTGGGAGTTACTAAATTGTGTTGGATGCTGAGAAGGAGTCACTCCAATACATCTCAAGAATGTTAGTTGACATGATATATTTATTGATACACTGATTGACAGAGAACCATTTGATGATGGATATGGGTTTCATGATGAGAAGGAATATGACAAATATACAAGAAATCAGACACTTGTGTTTCCCATGTTTTAATTCAGAGCCATGTTTCATTGTGAGCAAAGCCTTGTAGCTATTTCTCCCAATTAATGATAGTTCAAATAGTATCAAATCTTTGGTTCCGGCATTGAATAACAATTGTTGCCATATTTTTATTTGAAGTAAGGGTATTTTGTATTCTCAATTGATGGTCTAATTGTTATAGATATTTTAGTGTGACACAAGACAAAAGGAGAACCTTGTGTGGATTGTATCATTGTCCAGTAATCGCCAAAGGATTTCTCAGTTGTTTCATCTTTATGTGTATCGGTTGGCCATATCTTTTGTAAAACTCAATACTCTATTGCTGCCTCAATGCTACAAGCAACTAGGGAGACATGGATAGGTTGTGAACTAAACTAAGCTTGCTCAAACTTCTCAACATTGTCTCTAGTCTCAACTTGAGATGTTTGTTCTGTGACTTCTCAAGCATACCCAAGTTGTTAATGATGATCTTTTTCATATTTTCACCTGAAAAAATAGGTACGTTGACCTTTTTTGGATACAATAAAATTGGCAAGTGTCTTAAATTTGGTTTCGACAAATTAAGCGATTTGGAGTTTACCAAGAAAAAGGGTACACTACTAGAATGTTACCTCATGACCAAGGATGACTATTTCATTTTCAAGTGCTATCTGGTCTTCCTTCCTCATATGCTTGCATAATGCCTTTTCTTTGTTGAATATTATCTTTGATTAGGTGGCATACTACAAGTGACACTAGGTGCTGGATAGATTCATTTGCCATGACTGCATTTGTTTTTGGGGGCATCAGAATTGAGAGATCCTCTCCCCATGAAGGTGCAAAGAGTTAAGCATCTTCGCTTTTGTGCCAACTTGTAAAGAGACAAATCTTTATTCAAAACCTCTTTTTAGCCAGACTATGGTCAATGGGGTACCTCTTAAAAAGTCAACCTCTATTAGGTAGAAAGGAGAAAAATATTCTGAAAAACTTACAACTTTTATAGAGGAAGAAAATGTATTAACACAAACATTTTGCCTTATTTCTCTCTGATGGTCCCTGATTACTCATTTAGCATCTGTAGTGCTGTACCTATTCCAAGGACCTACATAAAACCTTCCATATCATACATGGATTCACTACTTAAAGGTAAAGGTTTAGCTGTTTTTCCTTTCCAAATGCATATTAAAATATTTCATCTTGGTGGGATGTTTAAATAACAGCTATTAGACTTATCTTCTTCAATCTTGTTGCAAATGTTAAACTATGGTGAAGTAAACAAATTCATGCTTTCTACCTAAAAGCAGTTGTAGTCTTTTGTAGACTTTGTCATCCATGCTTGGGTTCATGACATGGCTTAACCGCCTCCCATGGATTCATTAACTTTGGCAGTTGTATTGGGCATTAACAGGTCAATCTTTTGGTGCAACGGCAATCATCTGTGCAACAAAAGGCACTTGGGGAATAGTCCTGCTGAGCTATTGGTTTTAGTCATCGATATGCTCTGGCACACATGCAACTGTTGATCCACATGGTCTTGAGTTACCTGCTTATTTGTCATTCTAGAAGGAATATGAAACTTGTGTCTGATCTTGTTGCAGAGATGTTTAGTTGTGCGACAATATAGAGACTTGATATTGATCCATCTCTTATCTATCTGAACAGGCACAAGAGTGTCCATTTGCATTTCAAAAAGGCACTCGAGGAATAGCCCCACAGAGCTATTGGTAGAGAGGTGTATCTGCTCTTACCAACCTCTGTAGGTGCTTCAATGTTTTTCATTTTTTCTGAACAGTTTATTCTTTACACCATACATCTTCCCCAAATAACCCATGTTGTGATCAGCATTTTACTGCTAAGTTTGTGAGGTTTATCCAACTGTTTTCTAGGTTAGGGTAATGTCCAACTGTGCATGACAGCTGGGTTCTACATGTCATGTGGATATCAAATTCTTAGTGTAAATGGGTGGAAATGAGTTGCCATCCTTAGTCATTGTGTTCAGAAGTTGCCATGGATTAACATGATGTAATGAATATGGGCACGAGCCCTTGAACTCTGGCGATTGGAATATTGTTACAGTAAGCAGGCCTATGCTTTTTGCTTTCCTATCGAGCCACTTTTCTAATTTTTATTTCATATTTGTTTTTCTGCAGCTTCACTCTCTCACACGACCATTGAGATTTCAGCATTTGGGACGAACCATATTTTACCATAGCAATAGTTCTCTTTTATATTCCTGCAGGATTTTACCGTAGTATTTGTTCTGTTTTATACTCCTCCAGAACATGGTTTCCCTGACATAAACCATGGTTTGCTTGAGAAAAATAATCAAATCCTTCATACAGCAAAAAGGAAAACAATAAATTGGTTAGCTTTTTTCTTCTAATTGATATCTATCAATGATTCCTAAAGGAACAAATCCTACAATTGAAACGATGAATATATTTGCTGTCCCTTACAATAATTTGTTTACAACTAATTTTGGAAGTAAAAATGATAGCTGTGTGATCACCACATACTCACTCAGGCTTATGAAAAATTAATGAGTATTCCCGGAAGTGTACTGATAAACCCAAATGCAGAGGCTACATTTTCGCTGTGATAGCAAATTCTATATTCCTCGAGTTCTTCCTCAACATCACGTAACAAAACGTGCACCACGCACAAAGCCTGCTTCATCCATCTGGCTAGCCACTTTCTACACCATTGCACAGATTTCCTCTGACAACGGGTGCGATGTGTTTTCTGCAATAAATGCATAGAGCCTGTTTTTAACATGAATCCAGCTGCACCCTCGCTGTGTTTTCAGTCCCCTGTCCCTCATCGTTTTCCTTGCCTTTGCTGCATCTGTCCACCTATTGGCTGCAGAATATACGTTTGACAACAGCACATAGTTTGAAGGTTCCTCCGGTTCACATTGAAGAAGGTGTTCCGCTGCACGTTCTCCCAGCTCCACATTGCCATGAATTCTGCAGGCATGAAGTAAAGCTTTCCACACCAAAGCGTCAGGTTCAATATGCATGTTGTTGACAATGTTTTCAGCTTCACATATTTGTCCAGCACGGCCCAGAAGGTCAATCATACAGGCATAGTGATTAGTTGATACTAAATTACTATATTCCCTTCTCAGTAACTCAAAACAAAGAAATCCCTCATTCACTAGTCCTGCATGGCTGCATGCAGAGAGAACATTTAAGAAAGTGATTCGGTCTGGATTCATGTCTACCTCTATCATCGATTTAAAGAGTTGGAGAGCCTCCTTGCCATTTCCATTAATGGCATAACCAGCAATCATAGCATTCCATGAGATCAAATCTTTACAAGCTATTTGATCAAAGACAAGAACTGCATCATCTATACTCCCACATTTGGCATACATACTGATTAGAGAACTTTCCACACTCAAAACTGACTCATATCCAACTCCAACGATATGGGCATGCAGCTGTTTTCCCAGTTCTAACATAGCTAAGTTGGCGCAAGCACTTAGGGTACTTGCAAAGGTGAATCTATTGGGCTTAATGTCTGTCCAGAGCAATTTCTGGAATAATTTCAGAGCTTGCGCACAATAACCATTCTGAATATATCCCACAATCATCGCAGTCCATGACACAACATCCCTTTCAGACATTCCGTCAAACATTCGATGAGCATCTTTCATGGCTGCACATTTGGCGTACATATCTACGATTGCATTCCCAACAATGGAATTTGTATGATATCCAGCCCTGATAACTTGAGCATGAACCATTTTACCCTGCAACAAAGCTGCCAAGCTCCCACAGGCAATCAAGACTGTCAATAGGACAATGCTATCTTGCTTCATATCTTCTTTCTGCATTTTACAAAACAGTTTCAAAGTCTCCTCAGCAAATTGATTTTGCGCATATACTCCCATCATGGTAGTCCACAAGACTGCATCTCGTTCAGGCATTTTATCAAACACTTGTCGTGCATCCCCTGGACTTCCACATTTTGCATATAAATCTATAAGTGCACTTCCAACAAAGGCATTAGATTCAATTCAAAACCAGTTCTAATAATGTATCCATGCACCTGTTTCCCTGAATTGAAGGCAGAGAGGAAGCCGCACGAGCGAAGAGTACTAGGAAATGTGAATTGATCCGGCTTAACGCCAGAATGCACCATCTGGTAAAATAAATTCAGGACCATCTCCTTTAACCCATGTTGATCAT
>VDFB02155600.1:0-17144 GCA_007258455.2 Sequoia sempervirens
TTTATTTATTTTCTCCACTATTTATGCATCTACTTTCTTTATTTCATCATCTTGTTATTTTTCATTAAAATCCATCAGCTAGGCTTTCAAATTTTTTTGGTAGTTTGTGTTGCATTCACTATTTTCTAATCATATAGATCTCTATTCTAGTGCATCCTAGAGACACCAATGTGTTGCACTATCATACTACAACTGCACTCTCATCCTCGAACAGAGAGTTGTCTGAGACATAATACTGACTCCAAAAACTAGCTCACCTAGCCCAAACCTAAGTTCAAGATCTGTAGGGTGATTGTAGTAAATTATAGTCCTCATCATTCTTGATCCTTGTCATAAAACATCTCTTAGAGTAAGGTAAGTTAGGGTAGCCCTCCACTCTTGGCTCTTTGTGACCTAGACTCTTGACATGGTTGGTACCCCTCTCTTACAAATCATAAGCCATTTTTTGAACCATCCCAAACCTTCCTCAAGTGGTTAAGCTCTAATACCAATTGTTGAATAGGAAAACTAAGAGGGGGGTGAATCGCTTGTCATAGAATTAAACCTTTAATTTAATCACCAAAACCAATTTTGACTATTACTTAAATGATTAATCATCAAATGTCAATGCAAAAACTTAAATACAACATATAAACACAATAACACTAGATTTATGTGGAAAAACCAATAAGGGAAAAACCATGATGAGGATTAACTCACACTATAGAGAATATCAAACTCGATTACAAAAAGTATCACTTCCTAAAATAAGGACTCACTATTCGAAACAAGGACTCACTATCCAACAGGGCTACAACCTATAGGGCTCACTCCCATAGAGATACAAATAAGTAAAATAAAACTTGTTATAGAGAGACTACAATCCCAATGCAACAATGGATTCCACCACAATTATTCGCACACATGCATGAATGATAGAGTTTGGTTTCTACTCACTGCATCCAAAAACTCAACATTAATCTTCGCATTGATCTGCCACACTCTCAACAAACACACTCATTGAATAGAATCAATATCACATAAAAAATGCACTTCCTCTTTTCTCTTATCACGCTTCTTTTCTCTTCCATCATGTTTCACCATTAACTCATCTTGCATTGATACCATCTTCAACTTTGAAACATATCCAAAGTTGGCCATCCAAATTTAAATTCAAATTAGGTTAGTGCCAAAACATCCTAGGGTGGAATTATAATGAGGGTGACCCAAACATATGATTCAACGGACCCAAAAAGATCCAACATGATTCATCATCCTCAAAAATACTATTTCACACAAGGTTAGCCAAACCAGTGCAAACCACATAGAACCATTAAGAATGAATCTTCAAAATTTTGAAACTATCTTCAATAGAACCAGGGAAACACAACTCTAGAATCACAAGTCATAATACTTCATCAAAGAGAAATCTAGACCAACAAAATTTCTCTCGAACCTCAACTAGAAACACAAAAAATGATAGTTCACAACTGGTGAACACAACTTGAACTGTACAATGAATGAACAACTAACAATTTGGATATAACATCTACTAACAACCATGAACAATATATCTGAATCACACAACCATAGGAGCAAATCTGGACCAAAACCTAGAGCAACCATTAAACACTTGAAACATATCGATATTACAATTTTCTCAATATCCTTGACATATACAACCAATAACAACTATTAGATAACCAGTTGACCAGTTGACATCAATGACAACACCTACAAACTTTCCAAAACACCTTTAGTCTTTCCATTCTTTCAACATGTTTATGATAGTGTGGGTAAGACCCCATGCTCAAAAGATAGTAATGTCACCCAACATGTCATTGCATCAACTTTAGTAAGTAATCAAACAAGGAGATCTCATCTCATTAGAAAGACAAGTCAATATTGTTAATTAATAGAAAAAAATTATCAAGAGCCAATCAAAGGCACCAAAGAATTGAGGACATTGATTCCACTAAATTATGGGCATTCTTGGGGAGACTCCCACAAAAAGATAAACTATTTGTTGAAGCATTAAGATCACTAACTGAAAACTATTGGAAGAATAATACAAGGCCATCTCTAAATTAAATGGATGTGGTAAGAAGGAGAATCGGTAGTCAAAACCATGAGCCACATCCAAATTCTTTTTTGGATATGACTCAAACATAGTTTTTTTGTAAATTTGTAGAGGATTATCCTCAAATTCAAAAATTTTAGAGATATTTTAAAATGATTAAAACCTTTTATGTCAAGATAAATCACACATGCACTACTTTTTGTTGTAGATTGCAAATTGAATTTTATAACCATTATGATGTTTATCATTCTATATGTTTACATTTGTATACTAACAATATTTTACAAGATTGTGGCATACATGCCCCACCAACATCTTCAAGATACTTCTTATCAGAAATTTTATGTGAAAGAGAGGAAGGACAAATATTCTACAGGAAACTATGATTGGATGGCACATGTCAGCATTGCGGTGGCTTACAAAAAATGCCAATATGTGAACATATGGAAAGCACACATGCGATTGGAAAGAAACTAGTAGAGTTTGAAAAGTATAAAATAGTGGCATACAATATAAAATATGGCAATCAAGAAAAAAGGTGTTATTTAGTTATTTAAAATATTTTAGTGTATTCGTTTATGTCTACATTTCATGATAGTTTAGTGTGTGAGAATGCAAGGCATACCCATAGAGCTTGATGGTTGGACTTGCAATTCATGTTATGCAAGGAAACCTTTCTAGTTGATAGCATAGTTTTAGTGGTTGACTTTGTAGAGAACTATACTTTATAGCCACAATGTGAGGTGTAGTCACAATATTACAACTCCATACAAGTTTCTATATTTGTACACATAGCATTCTTTCATGCAGCTGATAGTATAGAGGATAACAAGAAGGTATTAAAGGAATACCAATTTTACATTAGTGATAATTGTACATATTCTCTAGATTTTGTGCAAGGTTTCTTTCAGTTGTTCTATAGTGATTTGGCTAGGATGGGCATAACATATAGTCAACATATAATATGATCAGATAACTATACAACATGGTTTAAAAACTCATGGATGTTATATTGATTAAGTAGGATGCATGTTATTATAGGTGTTCAGAATATGTGGAACTTTTGTGAGGTTGGGCATGGAAAGGGGGGGCATGATGGTACAAGAGCATGTGTCAAAACAACATTATCATGGGAAGATTTAAAGTATAAAGACAATGCAAAGTTGACAAATTCAAAATCAATTGTTGAGTGGTGTAATGCTTCGATGGGTTAGGTAATTAGGGTAATTCTTCAATTCGTAGATTTTTTGGTCGATAGATGATACTAACATTACACCATATGAGGATTGTTGTACACTAATAGGATAAAGTGAGATTCACTCTTTTCTTAGTTCAAATGCAAGTTTATGGAGTATCCATATGCCAAATATGGCATGCTTTTTTTCTTCATGTACAATTCAAGCCTGGAATGAGTGTGAGTGAAAGGAGTGGGCTGACAAATGGTGGTTAAGTTATCTTAGCTGACTTCACATGTATTGACCTCCAATGACATTGGAACTAACACAGATGGAATCATCATTTGACTTTACCACATATTAGATCTACTTCAACCATGTAATATATCTACTTGCATAGTTTTTGAAATCCCTATTGTTATCTTACTTTGTATTGTACTTGTAATGTTGACTAATTTCACCTATTTTGCTACACATATCAATGTAGGGAATTTTTATGCAGTTATTGTAGGTGAAGACAATGAAGATGGAATGGAATATTAGTTGTGTCATTTTGTTGAGGCCAAAAAGAAATTGGAGGCCCCAGTTATAGATGGAGAAAACATCAAATACCCTACAGGATCAGTGGTTGTTACTGGAATGTGTCTTTGAAGGTACCCATATAAGAGTGTTAAATTTTGCTTGTTGTAGGACTTTGACACACATCAGAAGGTTCTTCATTACTCAAACCTTGTCATGGCTTCCAATTTTCATTTGATCAAATATGGGGGTAGACCTTTGAACAAAACCTTGTGGAAGGTGTGTGAGTCTGACCATAAGGCAATACTTGACATAATAAAGAGTAAAGAAGACCCGAATGGTTCATTGGATTAATTTGTAAGTATGCACATTGGTTCTTATTAATTTGTAAGTATGCAAATTAATTTGTATTAAAATTTAGAGTATGCACATCAATATTAGTTGATAGTTATACCTTTCTTTTCTATATTACAAGTTTACATATGTTTTGGTTCCACATTTTTACATATGCTTTGGTTCAAAGTTTACATATGAATTTTGGGAAGATTATATAATTTGGTTCAATGCGTAGCATAAACAAGCTAGCCTTCCAACTAGTTTTCCAATTCGGTGAAATTGGAAAGGTAGTGGGTTTTTAAAAAAAATTAGTCTAAGAAATGGGGTCTCATGGTGATGTACATCACCATGAGACCCAATTTCTTGGACTCATTTTTTTAAACAACCCAATACCTTACCAATTTCACCTAGTAGCTTTCCAATTCATTGAAATTGGAAATGTAATGGTTTGTTTGAAAAAATGGGTCCAAGAAATGGGGTCTCATGGCAATGTACATCACCATGAGACCCCATTTCTTGGACCCATTTTTTCAAACAACCCACTACATTGCCAATTTCATGGTGATGTATCAAATTGCTTCTAGTGTTTACCAAGCTATGTGCCTTTCACATGTACATTTTACTTATGCCAATGCTCTACTTCATATTTTCTTTAACTTGAAGTCTTTATTCTAATATTTACTTATTCTTCCATTCTATCTATAGTGTAGAAAATTGTATGCTCCTGAAAGCAATGTAATTTCATAGTTAATTTGGACATATTTTGCACCCTTGCATTAATTACCCTTTAAAATCATCATTAATAGGCCCCTAACACCCATTATTTTGGATCTCGAGGCTTATTTTAGCTAAAAGTCTAACAAAATCATCCAAAACATCAAAAATATTGAAAACCCACCTCAAAAATCTAGGGTGGGACATATTTGCCACCTTGGGTGAATGAGTCCCGTTAGGTGGGACCCATTCGCCACCTTGGGCAAATGAGTCCCATTTGGGGCCTTTTGCAAATCTAAGTAGGAAAATCACCTTTTTAATTTAAATTTTTGTTTAATGTTGGTCATTCAGATCAAAATAATGGTAAATTAGGTGTTAATGCCTATATAAGTAAGTTTATAAGTCATTATTTCATAACTAGGCAAGATAAGCAAGCATTTTCAAGAGACAAGCATCAATAGTCTTCAAGCATTCATTCACAAGATCATTCAAGTTTCAAAAGAAAGAAAATTTGAAGTCTTGGAGCAACATTAAAGTGTTTTTTTAGGTTCTTCAAGCTCACTTTCATTCAAGATCTAGCATTTTCAAGGGTTGATCATGGTTGTCCATGGTGAATCATGATGGATTCTAGGTTGGGGAAATCCAACTATTCATTAATCCAAGCCAAAAGACTTGTTTCCTAAGTGATTCCATCCTCCATTATCACTCTACATTCAGCCTAAGGAAGGTCTTTTCGTAGATTCAAATCCATAATTCAATTTGGATGGAAAGAGAAAGTGTTGAAGTGCAAATCAAAACTTTAAATTCCCAAAAAAGTGGAACAAGATTGATTTTCCCTAGGTGGCGAATGAGTCCCACTGTAGGTGTTTTCTAGAACTCTTTATAGATTTAGATACCATTTTTCTTGAAACAAGTTCCTATGAAAAAATCTAGATTTGGGAATGATTTTCCTAGATTGGCAAATGAGTCCTAGTTGGTCAAAAAGTTAGATTTTCCAACATTTCAAAGCTTCAATCAGCCATCTCCAGATTTCTAGGTGCACATATTCCTTTCTATAGTTTTTTGTAACATTGTTTCATTTGCATTTCTAGGTCATTTAGTGAAGGTTTACATTGAATTAGGATTTAGTGTTACATCTTGCATTTCATTTATCTTTCCAAGTTCTTACTTGGTGGTGAACCCCTTATTAGTTTCTATTTAGCCTCTAGAACAACCTTCTTGCCAAATCCCTTTCTCCTTTGCATTGATATCACAAGGGTTTGTTCTTGAGTGAAAGTTAGTGAAGATTGTCATTCTAGGTCCAAAACCCTAGAGGAAGCAAAATAATTTTCCACCTTTCATTTTGGTGAACCTAAATTTAGAACATAATAATTCTGATTTAGAGTGCATTATCATAATAGATCATGCTTGCATTAATATTGCATGAGGGTTTACATTAGTTAATTGGTATTCTAGGGTTTCAAATTTTGCATTAGTAAAAGTTCATATAGCTTACATTTTTACACCTCATTTCACTAAAAAATTAAACAAAATCAGAATTTTCATTTAAGATACAAATCATAAAACATAAAAAGAAAAAAAATCCATTAAAAATTTCTAAATTTTTTGAAAGAAAATCCTATTGGGACTCATTCACCATGTCGGGCTAATCAGTTCTAGTGCAAATTTTGAACTCAATTTTATATAGTTAAATTCCCTATCTTTGAGCTTTTGTTTGTTGTTAAAACCTTTATGTTTCAGTTTGCATACTTTATTTTACATTCAATTCATTAGAAGTAGAATATAATTTACATTCATTGCAATTGTAGATAGAATTAGATTCTTGCACTTTTCATTTTCAGCGTTAGCTCATAGATTAGGGGTATGTGCAGGATCATCATGAAAAAAATAGGCCCTTAAGTGGCAAAAAATTCAAAAAAATCAGAGTTAGGGAACTTGATGTAAAAATTTGAATAAGTTGTCTATATTATTTCAAAAAAATGTAAGAATATAATCTATAGAAAATTGAATGTAGTTTCTAAACTACTAGGTTTATTTTAAAAAAATAAAATCTATTTAGTGAAAATTTGAAATTTCAATCATAGTACTTAAATTTAGGGAAAAATAAGTAGGTGTCTCTCTTACCACCCTAACCACAATAAAATGATAATATTTTTTTATAATATTTTAGATATAAGTAGAAGACTCATGTCTTGATGTGATGCATATTTTTTGTAATTTTGTTTAAGTAAATAATTAATTATGATTTTTTATTACAACTTTTAAAAATATAAAAACGTGTATCTGACCACCTTAACTTGGTCAAAACTTCATGAAATTCTTTTTTTTTTTTTTTTAATCCTATAGTATGCAAAGCATAGAATGTGACACTTGTTTCAAATTCAAAAAATGTGATACCGTTTGAAATCTATAGATGTTTTTCAATCAGCCTATCAATCGGGACTTTAGTCATAATTCAAATAGAAAATGAATAATAATTATTTATTAAATTCAAAGTAAAGCATAATTTATATTGGTGGAAAATAGAATCTCATTTAAAAACCCTTTTCATTTCCTCAATTTTGGGTAAAACAAAGGTCGTCAGCCACATACCCTACACATACCCTTAGATTACATTAGACATACATTAGAAAAAAAAACCAAAAATAAGATAAAACACCTAAACCACTTGGAGAAAGTATAGTTATTTGACTATGTCAAAACTCTCTTTCCAAGTTAACCTAACCCTCAAGCCTTTTAGTAGTGATGACTTTGACATGTCAGATGAAGCCCTTGAGGATTTAATCTCCCAAAGCTCATCCACTAAGGCTTGTTATGAAGAACCAAAACCAACAGAATTTAACGTGATTCAACCTCAACTCATCCTTTTACCCACCTTCACACAAACCTCAACCTAAAAACAAGTCTAAATTCACTCTTTACCCACCTAAGAATATTTTTTTATAGAAATCAAATAATAATAACATTGCTCATACATACAACACTCGAAATAATCTGTAGCCAAGTAAACCAACTCTGACAACCTTACCTTTGCCTAATCCCATTTTTCCTAGTGCTCCTTGTTTAACTTTGCATAGTGGGAAGGAGTATGATCTTGTTGAACAACTAAAAAATACTCCTATAAAGATATCCCTATGGGACTTAATTTAAAATTCACCTAATTATCACACCATGCTTCAAATATCCTTACAAGTAGTGTTTCCTTCTAGTACAAATGCAAACAATGTGGAAGCTTTAATACAAGGAATGAATACAATTAGTTTATAGGAATCACCTTTCATCAACATGAGTTGCCTCATTTAGAATTAAGAAAGAGAAATGATGCCTTCATGATCATAGCTGGCTTTAATAGATTAGTAATAAAGAGAACCCTTGTTGACAATGGTTCCACTCTTAATGTGTGTATTTTGATGCTTTTGGATAAACTTGGTGTGGATAAGTCAAAAAATCAACTTGATTCCTTGTCAATACACAAATTTGATAACATAGGAAAACAACCATCGGGTGTGATTACTTTACCTATTAGATTTGGAAAAGAAACCTTGCATACCCCTATTCATGTAATGCTCTATAATATTTCATATAATCTTATTTTAGGGTGACCTTGGATTCATGAAATACATCCAATTCCTTCAACTCTTCATCGTATAATGAAGTATGTCTACAACAACAAGGTATATCAAATTGAAAGAGACCTCAAACCTAAAAAATCTATGCAAGTTGAAAAATGAATGACAAGTCCTCTAAACACATTGATTCCAACATTGAACATATAACCTATAGAAGCAGAAAAACAAGAAATGGAAACAGTTTCAAAGTTATTAGATGGTGATTGGAGTTCCTTGGTGTTCACACCCTCGTTTATGGGAGAATACATAATCATAAGAAAATAAGATAAAAAAAAGCAACCAATGGTCATGTCAATGTAGGACTTGGAAGAAAATTCACAAGCATCTACCTCATTGACTCTTGAAGAAGACACAATCTATACAAAAAACTTTGATGAGATAGGTTATCAGCCACCAAACCTAAGAGAAATGGAAAAACTTTATGGAAGAGGTTATGAACTTGTGAAACAATTGGGTTATAGTGGTAAAGGATGTGGAAATAAAGAACAATGCATTTGTGTTCCTATAGAACCTAACATGCAAGAAACAAAAAATGGTTTGGGATACTATCCTTCTAAGATAACACAAGAAAGTAAAAGACCTTCATTAAACATCAACACCATTATGTGTAAACCTAAAATCAATCTCACCTTGAAACATCCTGAATTGCTTGATATGAATTCTAAACCATCATGGGAGTACTTTGAAGATGATGAAGCCTTGAAAGGAATTCTAGGAGTTTATGAAAAACCATCTACTCCTCAAAAGAAAAAGGTTACATGTGCTATGATTAGCACCAAATAAAAAGATGCAAAAGAGGAAAGGAATGAGATAGATATCTGTCAATAAGAATACAACCCTGAATTTACAAAGCCAAGTGCACTTCCTTTAGGAGATACAATTGACATACCAATGAACATAAATGATAAGGAGAAAGTAATTAAGACAAGAAAGTGCCTTGATGATAAAGAACAAGAAGATCACACAATTTTACTCCATGACTTTTCCAAACATTTTGCCTAGAAATATTCATATATACCAGGAATCGATGCTAAGATAGTGACACACAACATAGTCCTTGTTGAAAATGCTAAGTTGGTTAGAAAAAATATTTGAAAGATGAATCCTATGATATCCTTGCTCATTAAAGGAGAGGTGGAAAAACTCCTTGGGGTTGGTTTCTAATACCTATAGATTATTCTCCTTGGATCTCAAACATTGTCGTAGTCACAAAACCTGACAATCGTATTAGGATGTGTACGGATTTTCATGATTAGAATAAAGCATCTTTAAAATATCATTTTCCCCTTCCTAATGTTGACATGATAGTAGAATTGACTATAGGACATGCTTTTTTGTCAATCATGGATGGATTTTTGGATACAATCAAATCTTTATTAACCCTCAAGACCAATACAAAACAACATTTACAATAGCTTAGGGAACATTTTGTTGGGTCATGATGCCTTTTGGATTGAAGAATGCAAGTGCAACATATCAACGAGCTATAACATTAATATTTCATGATTATGTACACAAGATTTTGAAACACTATGTTGATATTCTAGGAAAATCTTTAAGACAAGACAATGTGAATATCCTTTAGAAGTTCTTTGAGTGAATGAGCAAGTATAACATGAGATTGAATTTGAAAATGTTTGTATTTTGTGTAGATAGTGGAAAAATTCTAGGTTTTATCATATCTCATAGAGGCATTGAGGTGGACACAAGGAAGATTGATGCTATAGTTAACATGCCACCTCCTAAAAACATCTCTCAATAATGCACATTACAAGGAAGAGTTCAAGCTATCCATCATTTTAGAGCATCTTTAGCTAATCAAATGTTACTATTCACCCATCTCCTCAAGAAAGATGTACACTTTGATTAGAACAAGGATTGTAAATAGGCTTTTAAGAGTTTGAAGGATTACCTTGCAACTCCACCTATTTTACAACCCACTATGCTAAAAAAATTGTTTATCCTTTACATAGCCACATCAGCCCATGCTCACACAACATTGTTGGCTCAACAAGATGAAAATAGTCAAGAGCATCATATTTATTACATTATCCAAACTTTTATTGATTATGAGAAATGATACACAACAATAGAAAAATAATGTTTGGATCTTATATTCACTACTAGTAAACTGAGACATTACTTATTGAATGTGGGAAGACATGTGATGACAAAATTTGATCTACTAAAACACCTTTTTAGTGAAATAGATTTATCAAGATGTTTGGCTAAATGGGTTATGTTTTTAACAAATTTTGACCTTAGGTTTGTTTCATAAAAAATAATTGAAGGAAAATCCTTAACCAACCACTTAGAAGACACTCCTTCATCCCTAGCATTACCTAATCTAGAAATGCTCCTTGATGAGAATGTGTGGACTATTCAAAAAGATGACAAAGCATGGGAATTATAATTTGATGGATCTAAGTGTAGAATAGGCTCCAACACTAGGGTTATAATATTCCCACCTATAGGAAATCCTATTCCCTTATCATACTGCTTAAACTTCCTATGCACCAACAACACGATAGAATATGAAGCATTAATTGTTGGTTTGCACGCTATTTTAGCTTTGGGAATTCGAAATATCAAGTTATTCAGTGATTCACAATTAATCATTAAGAAAATAAATGGGATGTATCAGGAAAAGCATGAAAAATTATTGAAATACAAAGATCTCACAATGAATTTGTTAGAGAAGTTTGAATCATTTACCATTGACAACATCCCACGAAAGGATAATTGGCATGCAAATGCAATGGCAAGTGCAACTTCTCTTATATCACCTCAAGATCCTTCAAAGGATTTCACATTTACTGTTCATCCACTATGAAACCATCAATTAAGTCCAAATATAAAGACGTATTAACAAAAACTATGGAGGCTTCTAGTGAATGGTATTGATCGATATTCAATTATTTAAAAGAAGGTACCTTTCTCGAGCCAACAACTAAGAATACTAGAGATTGTCTTCACAAACTTGCAACTAAGTATATAATTCTTTTTTATGTATTATATAGAAGATCCTTTAATGACCTTTTGCTTAGATTCCTTAAAGAATCTGAAATCCCCATAGCACTTGAAGAGGCTCATGCAGGTGCCTATGGAGGTCATTTTGGAGGAAGATCATTAGTTCAAAAACTCGTTCGAATGGGATATTACTAGAGACATATGGAAAAAGATTGTTTTGAATATGTTAAGACATGTCACCAATGTTAGGAACATAGAAATTTGATTCACGCTCTTTCTTTTGAGCTTTGGGCCTAAATTCCTATTTGGCCATTCTTTGTATGGGGATTGGAACTAATTGGAAAAATATCACCACCTTCCTCTATTGGACATACTTTTATAATCACTATGAAAGATTACTTCAAAAAATGGGTAGAAGCTATTCCTCTTTGATCAACAACTGTTGATGTAATATGTCATTTCATATTGGAACACCTTATTGCTCACTTTGGACTTCCTTATGCATTGATTTCAAACAATGGGACACCATTTAAGAATAATGGTGTGATGAAATTCCTAGAAATATTTAATTTCCAACATCGCTTTTCAATGCCTTATTATCCACAATCTAATGGTCAAGTTGAATCAACTAATAAGACTCTCAAACAAATTGTAAGGAAGATAGTAAACATACACAATAAGGATTGGAACACACAATTGACATATGAATTATGGGCTTACTGTACTAGTATCAAAAAATTCACTAACACTACTCCCTATAACCTTGTCTATGGTACCGAGGTGATTATGCCGTTAGAGTTAGAAATCCCTAAGTTAAGGATTTCTCTTCAAGGACTTATTGATGACAACACTTATAAAAAACAACATTTGCACCAGCTTGAAATGCTTGATGAATAACTCATCAATGCTCTTGAACATCTCCAAGCTTATGCTAGAAAATTGCAATGCAGTTATACTGATCATGTCATCCCTTGTGTATTAAACAAAGGTGATTTGGTCTCATTTGAAAATCAGCATAAAATTAATGCCAACCTAACTGAAAAAGGAAAATTTAGTCCTAATTGGGTAGGAACTTATATAATTAATGAAAGTTATGGGTTTGGTGCATACAGGTTAACAAAAATGGATGAAACACCTCTCAAAGACCCTATTAATGTCACACATTTGCATCGGTATTATGTCTAATCTTCTTGAATAGTGTGAATTATAAAGAACTATTGTTAGAGTCGGTCTATGTGCTCTGGCATTGCTTCATTCTTGAAAAATAGTCATTTGTGTGTCTTGAATACTAAAGTGACTATTTAATTCATTTTTAATGATTACTTTAGGTTTCATGCTATTCAAGTTCAATTTTTTTGTACGTTGTGTTAGATTAGATCATAGGTGCATTTAATTTAGCATAACATACTTAATCACAATGTTGCATCTAAGAGAAACTACAATAAGTTTTAATTAGATCACATAAAACATGTTAAATCATGGAGACACCGATTAAATATTCTTGCAAAGATTATTTAATTAATCACATTGTCATTTAACATTAAACACATAGACACAAGTGATAAAACATCAAATGCTCATATATATATATAGATATATATAAATTTTGTGTACATGTCATCAATATATACAAGGATGATGAGGTCTATGACTACTAGATCCCTTGATATCTAGTGCTCACATCTATCTAGTGGCGGTCTATCAGGAGATGACGGTATGTAATCGTAATCATGATTTGTTGAGAGTACCAAGAGAAAAATGTAAACCTAGCACCTGTCCAAGGGCCTCCTAATGCTCCTCTACTATTTGATCTCTCTCTACCTATAGTTTGGCTACCTCTGACTGTAGCCTCTCAAACTCTACTGGGGTTTGAGAGGACTATGCATCCTTGGTAGCCTCAGCCTGGTGAACGCTCCTCTTAAGAATCATATGCTGCCCATAGTCTGGCATACAACCCAAAAAACTATAAATACTACTCCATGATGGGTGTGGGAACATAGTCTATATCAGTGGCCTCCTTGTCAACTAATGGGGGCACTATCCCTGTAGCCACCTAACGATAGAGATCATGAAGATCTATCACAACTCCTACAAGATAGAAACCATAAATATAATTATTAAACATCATGATATATATGTATACATAAAATCAAAGCATAAAGCATAAACATAGGAATAAAGCATGACTATAAATAAAATATCATCACCTAGCTCTCTAGCTATCTTTTTTCATGTGCAGGGGGCATTGAGGATGTGCTAGCCTCTCCATGTTTGTGGATGTTGGTTCCTACTATAGCCATTGATCATGATTTAGTAACACAAATGGGAGATGGTTCTCCCCACTCATGTCCCACTGGATCCTCATCTACTACCTTGCCACCCTCACTCATCGATTAAACCTCCTTCTTGTCCTCCTCCTCATGGCCATCATATTCAAGATCTATAGTCTCATCATACTCCTCATCTATTGCATCTGTAAATATTTCTGCAGCCCTATAGCATGTCTCCTCAACCCTATCCTCCCCCTTGTCTCCCTCATCTAGGAGTGGTCCTGCATCACCTATTGGCTCGTCTAGAGGGAATACAAGATTCAATCATGATATTTTCCACCAATCCTTGTAGGCATCTGTGGTACCAATGCCATTAGCGTTGGAGACTAAAGTCATACCATGATCTGAGTACCCAGAGTCACTATAGACAACATCCTCAGAAATAAACTATCTAGAATCACTGAGTCTTTGAGCACTCCATACTGATCTCCTAAAAAAGGGTCATGTCCCAAGTGTTATTTGAAACCATCCAAACTATTTCATGACACAATCATAACTTAGAAAGGTCATACTATGTAATCACGTCTTCCTATTAAGAACTTTTCCATTTGCAATCTCCTCATATGTCAAGTGTCATTTGGCTAATATAGCACAAGTTGGTAAGGTCTCCATAGGATCTCATCCTCATCTAGTCAGTCAAACCAAACTCTCCAAAAATGCAAGTCACCATACTACCATAATCATCACAATGGATAACTGAAGGCTTGAGGATACCTTGTTGGAAAAAAAAGGATAGACAACTGAGAGGGGGGGTGAATCAGTTGTCTTAGAATATTTCAACTTTTCAACTTAACTTAACTTAATCTCAAATCTGATGAAATAATAATAAACCATAAACAATCAGCACATCATAAACATAGAGAACACCAAGATTTTTATGTGGAAAACCTATTAGGGGAAAAACCATAGTGGATGTTAGTCCACAATATTATACCCTATTAAAAGTATAATGAAAACTAATGGGAATGCACATGCATTCAAGCACACTACCTAGAGCTCACTGCTCAAGTACAAGAGGGCTCACTACCCAAGTAATACATAGTAGTTTAGATTAGATCTACAAGGTATGAACTAAGAAAATAGCTTCTACAGAAGCCTGATTACAATTCTAGTTAAGCGCAAAAAACATCCTTCACACTTCACTCAAACTTCTTCCCACTCTGCTCAAAAATCAAATGAATAGATTAGTATTCACACACTTTCTCTTTTTTGTATTCACTTCCTTTCATACACACTTTTCATTTCAAACAAAAAATTGCTCTTATATATCTGCATCATGGAATTACATCAACAAATTCATTGGCCAAAAATATAAGACAAGTTTACAATGCCAGCCCAAATTTACAAATAAATTTGCAATGGGAATGAAACATAGTTAGCTAATATTATGATGGGACCCAAAACAATATCCTCTAGCATTCCAAACATTCAAATTTTAGTCTCCAAGGATCCGTAACACGTTACAACCACTATGTTAGCCAAGAACATAAAAACCCAAAAATACACAAGAAAAATCTTTGACCACGAGCACACCAATCAACGTGGACATGCAACAAAGATAGAGAATGATCTAGAAGCATCCAAATGCAACAAGAACTAATAGAGAAGCATCCACAACAATAGAAATTACCAAAATCACATAAAATTCAATCACGAATACTAATAGAAACCACAAAAACACTGTTTGAGCACAACTATTCATAGCACGATCAAAACTTCATGTGGACCTCTAAAAATTTTGGTAGGTGAACTAGATACTCTCAACAATAAACCCTTTAGTCCATAACAACTGATCTTCAACATATAGAAAAGAAAGCCTTCATGACCTTCACTATTCCACTGGCAATGTACAACTCTTCCTTTAACAATTTTCTCAATATCCTTGACATATACAACCTTCACTACAGTAATGCTAATAGTGTTGACATCAATGACAACCACATATCAACAACACAACCACAACATCCAACAATATCCCCCTTTGGCATTGATGGCAACAGATGATGTGAAAAATACCATCAAGACAAGTACACTTACTCACCCTTAGGTTCTTACTCTTCTTCTCAATTGCTCTTCTCTCCAAAAATAATTTTCACATTTCTCTTCTCCCCCTTTGACATCAATGGCAAAGATAAGCATTATCTTCCCACATACAAGCTTTGAACCACATATTTGCACATCTAACTACTCCCCTTCAGTAGTAGCCATCGAAAAATCAATCCAGATCAAGAAATATTTATGAAGCACATGGATTGATACAAGAAAATGCATTTTTAGTTTATATCAAGAGGGGTAATCACCCCTGGCATCCCTCTATGATAATCAAAGGAATCCTTTAGTAGCGGCTTGGTGAAAATATCTGCAATTTGTTCTTTGGTAGGCACATATTCTAGTCTAACTTCTTTCTCATTCACTTTCTCCCTTAAGAAGTGAAACTTCATTGATATATGCTTGGTCTTAGAGTGTAGCACTGGATTCTTCAATATGTTAATTGCACTTGAGTTGTCACAGTATATGGAAATGGTTCATATATACTCAATTGATATCTTTAGCATCTATTTCATCCACATCACTTTCCAGTACAATATTTTGCAGCAACAATATACTCTACTTAGTAGTAGATAGAAATGGAATTTTTCTTTTTTTTACTCAACCAAGACACCAGCTTCCTAGGAAGAAGGCACCACCAATTAGTACTCTTCCTATCATCTACATCTCCTACCCAATCCTCATTAGTATAATGCATTCAAAGTAAGATCATCATCCTTAGGATACCAAAGCCCAAAATCAACTATTCCTTTTAGGTATCGAAAATTCTCTTTACAGAGGTCACATGAGACACTTTTGGATCAGCCTAAAATATAGCAACCATACATACAACATTCAATTTCTAGTTTGTCCGAGCTAAATAATTCAATACACCAATCATTGACTTGTATCTGTTTTATTTTCCTTTAGGAGAATCATCATTCTATGTTAACTTGCATCCGGTTACCATGGGAGGCCTACCCGCTTGAGTCTCTCCACATGCAAACTTCTTCAAGAGTTTCACATATTTGGACTGAGATATGAAAATTCCATTGTTTAACTAAGTAACTTGCAATCCCAGAAAGAACTTCATCTCTCTAATCATACTAATTTCAAATTCACTCCTCATTTCATCAGCAAACTCCATACATAGATTATCATCCCTCCAAAAATAATATCATCAAAAAGACCTCAATAATCAACTCTTTGTCATGATCCAACTTGAAATGGCTGTTTATGTTAGTAGTAATTCCTTTATTGAATCCAAGATTAGTAAGTATTTATCTAGTCTAGCATACTAGGCTCTGGGGACTTTCTTGAGTCCATATAGAGCTTTCTTCAATCGGTAAACCATGTCTTCCTTATTAGTCAATTGAAATCCATC
>VDFB02155601.1:0-13311 GCA_007258455.2 Sequoia sempervirens
TGTGATGTATGTGTTGGCTAGATTCTACCCATACAAGGGTTTGAATCCACAGGGGACATTTGGACAGGACATTGTTTATGAGATTTATCCAGAGTTGCACCTAGGACACGGGGATTATAGAAGGGCCAATGATGCATTCACTATGCATATCACTCAGATGCTTCAAAATGCCGAACATGTCAGGCTGCCGGATGGAAAGAAAGGGGTTGATAAGGAGATATGGGGCCTAGTTCATTTAGTTTCCCACCTTTACTTACATTAGAGTTGATGGATGCTCAGCTGCTCCATACAGGCTACCTAGGTACCCGACGGATCATATTGTGTTATTGGAGTTGGTGAGGCAAATATGTGAGTTTGATGCAATTTTCAAGAAGGAAAAGCATAAAACAAGTTTTGGTGGGGATTTCCCTCTTGGAATTGGTGTAGCAGAGGTGTGCCCTTCTATCCAATCAACACATGCAGTAGGTGATGAGTTGGCAGCTCATGGTTTCTCCTTTCATTCTAAAAGAAGAAACTTTGATATCACTAGGGAAGCACAAAAGAAGGCTACCAAAGAATACCATCATAAGGATGACCTAGAAGACTATTGGGCCAACATCAAGGATGATTTTGAAGCAAGAAGAGAGAAGTGCTCTATAGGCTTCACTGTTGATGCAATCGGAGACAATACAATGTGAGAGTTGATCCACTGACCAAGGCCCCGGAGGGATGATGGGAAACTGGTACAAGATCATGCCTATGAAGATACCATGGAGACAAGTCCAATGAATCATCAAGCTGAGACTGGGATGAGGTCGAGGTTAGGAGGACATTCCTCTTGATTCATGAAATTCACCACTTCTTGGTTGAAGCAGAAGGTTTGGGAGCTTGAGAGTGAAAAGGTACCCTGTACCTTCAATTTGATGGGAAACCTTAATCCCATGTCTACTTCAGAGGAATCCGGGGAAGATGACCCCAAAGGGAAAACTCAAAAGAGCTCACCTTTCAAAATAAAGATCAGAGGTCCTAAAGAAAGTGAGCCAGAACCAAAAAGAAAGCCAAAAGGAAAGAAAAGAAGTCGGGCTTTGAGGATTGGCAGGTCTTCTGATGAGGAAGAGTTAGAGAAGCCAGTTGAGGAGGATGCTCCTCCACCGCCAAAGAAGACCAGAACAACTAGGGTTTTGAAGAAGAATGGTCGAGATACTTCTAAGGAGGAGCCTCTGATTGTTGATGTGGAGAGTTCAGGAGAGAAGACCAAAGTTTATATGAGGAGATCTAGGACTCCTTCTCCTAGGGACACTGTGCAAAAGATGGATTCTTCTCCAAAGTTACCAGCTGTGGAGCCATCTAAAGCTGCCTCTCCTCCACCAAGCGTGCCTGAACAGGAGACTCTTGAGGAGCATGAGACTGGTGGGGAAGTAGAGCCATTCAAGGAATGAGCACTCTTTGGTGAGGCAGCTGAGCTTGAGGTAGAAGAGGTGGGAAAACTTCCTTCTCCTCTAGTGCAATACGAAGATTCTCTAGCAAGCAGCAAAGGCCATGAGTCACCTGAAAAAGAGAATATCCCTATTAGAACCCCATCGCCGGTGCAAGAGGTGGAAATATAAGTAGAAGATCAAGGTGAGCAGCTACCTGAGAAGGAAAAGGATAAAACACCGAAAAAACAACAGGAAGAAGCAAAAGCAGAAGAAATCTGGGTAGAACTTGCTGTCTCGGATTGGCTTGAAAAGGAGATCATAAGAAAGAAACAGGTAGTTGTTGAATATACTCCCTTGGATTGGGATGAGATGCTGTCTAAGATAGGCAAAGGCAAGAAGAGGAAGGTAGCTAAGGTGGTTTCAAGAATAGAAAGGGATGAAGCGAATAACTGAGTTATCCACATTGCCACCCCTGCTGCAGACAAGACTAAAGAAGATGTCACTGGTGAGGATTACAATGTACAAACTATTAACCTTGGACCAACATCTATGGAGCAGGACATTGATGAATATGAAGGCTCCACTACAGTAATCATTGGGAGGTTAAGGAAGGAAGCTCAGACCAAGCATGAGCTTAGAAAAAAAAATGAAAGGCTTAGGAAATGCTTGGAAGAGGTGATGAAGCCTCTACAATCTCTCCACCCTTCTTCCTCGGCTACTCCTAGTTTCTTGCCCAAAGAAACCATTTCTAAAATTGAAAAGATGAAAGCCTCTACTCAAACTACAATGGATTGGTTGAAGGATGTGCAGGTAAGAGGAGATAGTGCAATCAAGGATATCCTTTCAGTTGGGAAAGATGCAGTCCAAGCCAAGGAATTATTGGAGCATGTGCTATCCCAGGACAAGGAAGACAGTGACCTTCTACTGCAGAAATCCAGGGTCATCATAGAATATGGTAAAGATAAATTGGTAGTAGATGGGATCCTTCCTTCCTCTGGATTGAATGAACCTTTGGAATGGTTTGAGGCTTTCCAGATTCGGCAGAAGGCCATGAGGAAGATTCAGAAATGGAAGAAGTCAATAGATGGTGACCTGACTGGTGTCTATGAGGGCTGCATTGCATTTTTTGAGGTTATGACTGGTAGGAGAAAGATTGCTTCTAAGTACATGAGTCTGGAACAACTAAGGGAATGGTGGCATGATGTTTATGCTCTAGACTCTGAGAATGTTATAACATGGCACCAGTTAGATGATGTAGCAACCTACTTGGCAGTAATGGATAAGTATCAAGCACAGAAGGATGATTGGAATAAGACTGTTAAGCAGTCAAAGGAGGAGATTGATTCCATTAAATGCGGACTTAAGATCTTGCCCTTGCCACCTATCACCATGCTAGATGGGGTGTTTTTGAAAGTTCAAGGATCGTTGGCCCAAAACAAAGATAAGGGAGGTGGTATTTAATGCCATTTTGAGATTTGTCCTTCCCTATTATTATGGGGCATGTATTGATCCGGGCTACATTGGGGATTGTGTATGGGCCGACCTTAATGTATCAGAATTTAATGTGTGCCTTATTTTGAATTCCTAAGGCTGACTTATTTTAGTTGGTTTTATTTTGTAAATATTTGGCTGGGCCGACATGTCTTGAGAATTTGCTATAAAGGTATTCCTGCCTCATTGTAAGACATTAGAGATTAGAAAATTAGAGAGAAGAGATAATAGAGGTAAGTTAGAAAATGAGTTAGAGCAATTTTATGAATTTCCTTGGAAGCAAGTATTGTAAAACAAAACAAAGGAATTGTTGCGTTATTTGATGGATCTAATACAATTAAAGACATTGTGGCATTCCCGTGAAATCTCATGGTTATTTTTATCTTGCATGGTTTTGTTGTTTCATCTTTCACATTGCTTAAAGATTTAGGTTTAGTGTTCAGAATTGAATTAGTTTTAGTCGTGAATGATGTCTATGATCTCATATTTGGGAATGTTTGTAGCAAATCTTTGGGTCTATACTCCTAGTAACTATCCTGATTGTAATAGGCTAGTGGAAGTCAACCTGGACCATATATTTACCTGTGCTTAAGTTCAATTGTAGATGAATGTCTATGATTTGAAAATCTATATACCTTAGAAGATTGCACCGTTCTTGTGATATTGCATTGTGGGTTGATCAAGGATTGGTTATTTGAGATTGGTCCATTCTAGATATCTGTCATTTGCATTGCTCATTCTAGGAATAGTTTAGATTTTATCATATTCTTGCACCCTTATCTTTTGCTATTTCTTTATCATTCGGTTAGATTTAGGATTTGAGATCATCATATTGCACAATCTGATAAATTGGGAAGGTACAGTTTGCTTGTAGTAAGGTCCACATTGTGATTACTAGCATTTTCACATATTATCTGAAAGTTATTTATGCATTGTCATGACCTAATTGAGAGACCTTGGGGTGATTTTCAGCAATTTATTGTTGAAGATGTCTTTCAAGAGAGAGAGAATATTGTATTTTCTGAAGTTGTTGCTGCAAAACACCATCAACAACTCCATCTTCCATTGTCACTCTACATTCAACCTAAGGAAGGTACAAGCATCATTAGAGCACACTTCAAGGGGTGATTAGAGATCATCAAAAGTGAGTTATTCATCTTTGTATTTCCATTATTACATCATCTTTCAAATTTCCTAGTCTTAGACACACTCAAGACTAGGGTTTTTATGCCCTTTTCAATATTTAAATCAAGGTTTAACTACCAAACTAGGGGTTTGACCGAGAGACCCCCATTAGAAAATCAATTTGAATTTTGTTTTGCAGATGTTTTTCACATATTCAAACTCAGAACTCAAGTTGGAAGAAAAGAGCAGGTGTGGGAATGCATATCAGAGCTTTCAATTTTTTAAAAAGTAGAATGGGACTTATTCACCAAGAGTGGCGAATGAGTCCCACAGTAGTTTTCTGTCAGATATGTTTGCGAATTCTAATACCCTTTTTCCTAAAATAGACTCCCGTGCAGAAATCAAGATCTCAGATTGATTTGCTCAGGTTGGCAAATGAGTCCTAATAGCATAAAAGTCAGGATTTCCAAAATTTTAGATCTATTTCCAATATCTTCAAGGTTTCTAGATGCACCATTTACATCTTTTCTTTTATGTTCTACTTTATTTACATTTCTAGGGAATTGTTTAGGTCATTTAGCATTTGTTTGCATATCACATTGTGTTTTCTAGCATATTATCTTTTCCAAGTTTACACTTGGTGGTGAACCCCTCATTAGACATCATTCAATCCCTAGAATAGTCCCTTTTCCAGATTTCAATCTCCTTTGCATTGAAATCTCAAGTGTTTGTTCTTGAGTGAAAGGTTGGAAATTGGTCTTTCTCCTTTTAGTTCCAAAACCCTAGAAGTGAAAGAAAGCCTGCCAATTTTGTTCATTTCATTTTGGTGAACCTACATTTAAAACATTAAAATTCTAATTTGGAGTGCATTTACATCCTAGATCTAGCTTGTATTAACATTGCATTAGGTTTTGCATTAGTTAATTTGCATTCTAGGATTTCAATTGCATTAGTGAAAGGCTCATTTAGCTTGTATTTTTGCACTTAATTTCATTAAAAAGTATTGAAAATTTTCATTTACATACTAGATCTAGGTCATAA
Organism: Sequoia sempervirens; assembly: GCA_007258455.2. Lineage (NCBI taxonomy): Eukaryota > Viridiplantae > Streptophyta > Pinopsida > Cupressales > Cupressaceae > Sequoia > Sequoia sempervirens. The sequence goes on from VDFB02155601.1 coordinate 5,055, forward strand.
AGCATAGAAACATAAAAATAAACCAAAAATCTAAAATTATTAAAAAATTCCTACTAGGACCCATTTGCCACCTTGGGTGAATCAATCAGTCCCAGCAAATTTTTAAGCTTTTGTTTGCCTCTATTACTTTTCTATTTCAGTTTAGTTTCCTTCTATTACATTGAAGTCATTAGAAATACCATTATGTACCATTCACCATCGTTCTTTCAATCCAAATCCTCTAAGCCTTGTTTTAAAGCTTATTATCCGAATTGACCTAGGCATCTAAATTCGATCGTTATATTACACATCAATCATTGTCTTTGGCCCAATCAATCCACTTCTATTGTGAAGTGGATTTGGTTCTCTAAGTCATCATCCTCAGCCCAATCAATCCATCTCCATCCTAAGGTGGATTTGGTGTCGTGATCCTCTAGTTGTCCTACAATCCGATTGACCATCACCTTAATTCACCAAGTGTGATTTTTGAACTGGGTTTAGACTCCCTTACACCATCCATCATCTAATCTCATCATTCATTATCCAAATATTAATCCTATCCAATCATCGATCTTATCTGATCATCCAATCATCAATCTTATCTAATCATTCAATTTCAATCCTATTCAATCATCCGATCAACCAATTTTTGATCGATCTTTTCAATGCTTATCAAATCATCCGACCTCATCATCCCATCAATGAATCCTTTATATAATCCAAATCAATCTCCTAATTGTCATTTAAATCATCCTTGCATCTCAGTCCACCCAGTAGTTTGCATTTTCATGCCCGCTCAGACTGGATTAGAAACCAAAAAGAAAATGGCACAACAACAAGGTCAAATTTCTCAGTTGAACATCTCCCAAGATCCCAACAACAATGTAAACATCTCCCAAGATCCCAATAATGGTGAAAACATCTCTCAATATCCCAACAATGATGTGAACGCCTCTTAGGATCCTAACAATGGTGTGAATATCCCTCAAGACCCCCATAATGGTGCTTCATCACAATCTCACACTAAAGGTCAGAATACTTCACTACCTTATGATGAAAACATGATCAATCAGCCTGAAGTCACCGTCGATGAATACTTAAGCAATCCCACTAACGTCTAGATGATAGATCACCTCCTCAATGAACGTGGGGATAAAATTTTCACCATCCTAATCATGAAGGGAGTCAAACTGCCATCTGGTTTTGAAATGTCATAGTAGACCAACACCCAACCTCCACCAATACATCAAGAACCATGAAATGTTCCTAGAAATTCCTATGTTCCTGAAGTTACAACCGTAGATAACTAGTATCATCCTGATTTTGGAAATGTTGTGATACATCAAGTAGCCAATCATCCTCCCATTCCATCTATTTCCCCTACCACACCATTTGATCCTTATGATCCCTATGCCTATGGCATGCCACAAAACATCTTGTCTGCTCCACCACTCCCACCTCAGTATTCTGGTCAACCACCCATCAACACTGGGGGAAATCCCTTTCTTGCATTGATGCCACCACCAGGACCTATGCCCATATGCAATCTCCTATTGCCCCATTAAGGTAATTCTCCTCATCAATCCATCGCTTTGCAAGCACCACGACAACATACCGCTACCGTTTTAGTTCCCATACAACAACATCACCAATAAACTCTGCAACAAAACATGCCATAACAAAATTTTCCAAACCTGCAACAACATACTGTTGCTCATATACAACCTCCTCATTAGGCAACACAAAATGCATCACACCCTCAACAACCACCCCATGGTGCTTCTACAGTAGTCCCACAACAACAACACATCCCATCTCACTCGCCTCATCAAAAATCACATACACACATCCCCCCGTAAATGCAGCATAATCCTCTCACGTAGTATCTCTACCATCCATCCAGTACATAAACTGCCTATACTAATCCGAACATCCATGTAACTACTCAAAATGCACCGTGGATGCAACCCCCTCCTTACACAAAATCCCTACAATCACACACCAATCCATATCAGTAGCAGTCTAATCCACAACATCCTCCACATGTCACACAACAACCCAATGTCGCATATAATCACCAAACCCATCCCTATTATAATTAGTAGCAACCTTTGTATCAACAAGGTGCCTCATCCACATCCTACGTGCAACAATGACCACCTCATCAATAGGGTGCTCAATCTACCTCTTATTATCAGCAACAACTGCCTTATCAACAAGGGGCCTCCACATACTACCAAGCTCAACACAATACCCCATCTGATTCATATTATCAATAGCTACCACCTCAGCAACAGACACCCTCTACCTCTTATTACCAAAATCTGCCATCATCATATTTTCCTTACACTAATCAATATCAACCTACATCCTCATATGATCCATATGCATCACATAAGCAATATCCACTTAATTTGTACAATCCAATACCACCCATCAATAAAGATCTACAGGAACTTAAAGCTGCATTGAAAGACCTACAAGTGGGTACATCCAAGAAATCCTTCAAGTTTGAGGAAATTTTCCCATATCCATTTGATTCTTCGATCTCGCTTATCCCCTTCACAAAACATTTCAAGATACCCAAGTTTGACAAGTATACGGGGACCAAAGATCCAAAGGCTCATTTGTAGGAGTTCTATTCACAATGTCAGGATGTCCAACATAATGATAATTATCTCTTACGCCCATTCCTTAGGAGCTTAGGAGGACTGGCCTTAGATTGGTTCATGGGTCTTAAGAAAGGGACATTTTCTTCCTTCATAGATCTTTCTGAACAATTTGTCAAATAGTTCTCCTTTAACTTGGAGAAAGACATTGACACTCTAGACCTATTGAAGGAGAAACAACGTGATGGAGAAACTTTTGCTAAATACCTACAAAGGTGGCGAGCAGTATGAAGTCGCCTCCCAGCGAAAAAGAAATGGTCACTCATTTTGTGGCTAATTCCCATCTTGAACTAGCACATGCTCTTAATATTCATTGTGTCACTACCTTCACAGAGTTTATCAAAAAATGCCCCATCATTGAGAGAGCACTTGTCACAAAAGGGAAAATTAAATTGTATAACTCAGATAAGGACAAGTCATCCAGTGACAAATCCCATTACTAGAATAAGAAGAAGAATGCAGTCAACAATGGCGTCACTAATACTAAACATGTTCATGTGTCCAATACCTCCCAAAGGAAAGAACCATCCATATATGTGCCACAGGGGGCACCTCAACCCCCTACACAATCTAATCAAGGGAACGGTAAACATCAATACACTCAATTAGGAGAACCCTTGAGCGTTGTCTTCAATAGGTTGTTATAGGTCAATTACCTGATTACAGATCCTATGACCAAGCCACCTGATGAATCCAAGCCTAAACTAGTCTGGTTTAAAGAGAATGAATATTGTGAGTTTCACAAGATTAAAGGGGACACCTTGAATAAGTGTGAGAATCTAAAAACATACATCGAAGATCTTGTTGATCGAGGAGATATTCATGTGGATGCCAACCAGACTTCATCGTTCAATGCTCAATTATAGATATATTAAAATGCTTTCCCTAAGCATAACCAAGATCTTAGCACATCTAACACAAAACTAGGACCTAACAATAACAACCAGGATAACAACACTAATAATATCACCTACAAGAATGTCCCGCTTAACTATGAGATTCTTGTCACGCATATTGGGCAAGTGGAACCGCATGTGTCTATGATACATGTTAAAGGAAAAGAACCTCAATGTGTTTTTACCACTCGCCACACTCGCATTACTATCTTGGGAGCCTCAGTATCAGCCCCATCACCTCCCGTGAGCTCTCAGTATAACATCCTTGACCATCTAGGAAAGACCGTAGCGCAAATATCTATCCTAGATTTTCTAAAGTCTTCTCCTGTATATCAAGAAATCTTGACAAAAGCTTTACAAGATACTCATGTCCCCAACGACATCGACCCCACATAGTTCCAAGCTCTGGTGGGACACACTTCATCAACTTACCAACTAGGTTTCAGTCAAAACAACATGCCTACCATCAATGCTAACCACAATTGACCCCTTCATATAGAGATTCTCATCACTCGACATAAATTAAAGAGGGTCTTGATAGATAATGGCTCTTCTCTAAATCTATGTACATTAAAATGCATAAAGCAGGTAGGATATACCTACACTAATCTAAGCAAGCAGATCATCACTATAAAGGCTTATGATAATGCAGAAAGGGATTTTGAAGGGGTGATTGAGCTTCCAATACAAGTTGGCCCAGTTATAAAATACACCACTTGTCATGTCCTCGATCTGGACATCCCCTACAATATTATTCTTGGTTGACCATGGATCCATGCCATGCAAGTCATTCTGTCCACTTATCATCCATGCTTAAAATTCCCATTTAATAGAATGGAAGTTATGATACAAGCTGATCCTCAACCCTTTGAATATTGTCATTCACTTGAAGCTTCGTTCCCCCATTCCCATTACTGTCTAGGAGTGGAAATGGTACCACCACCAGCATCCTCATACAATCCATCATCTAATTCATCACCCATCACTACATCCACTCCATCTTCTACCTCTGATTCCACTATCACCAAGGTCCAGATCATTGACAAGGGATGTGATTAGTATGAAATGCGTACTTCTTTGAACGTGGCAACCATGCCACCCTCACCACACATATATGGTCAACCCTCTGAATCTACACCAGAGAAAGAACAAAAGTTAGTCACCTTGAGCTCTAGTACTTATATATCTCCCGCGTTACCAAAATATATGCCTGAAGATGATATAAGTCAGTGGATATATCATGAAGAACCTGAACCTACTCCTCCTCTAAAGGAATATTTTAAAGAGATGTACCCCTAGCCCTCTAAGTACTTTGAGAAACACAATTATCAAGGGGAAGGTCTTGGTCCAGAAGAGCTAGGAAGAAAGAAGTCGATCGACACTTTTATACATCCAAAGAATTTAGGCTTAGGCTATGACAAAAACAAAAAGGGTCCCGCAGCATCGATTAGTACCTCTAACAACATTAGTGCAAGCGATGGCCTTTTGGAAGATATACCAGAGGAAGAATGTATCATACACACATACACTGATGTAGATCACATAGACCTTTCCTCCATGTTCCAATTCCTATCTGTTTGTACCATCAGCCTTTCCCATCACCATCCCAAACTCATAGATTGGGACCTACGTGACAACACACCTACAAACTCACTTACCTCAATTAATACCTATGTACACCTCATGGGATTGGGGGATGATGAATTCCCTAGTTGCAAAAATAAGAAAAAGAAAAATCCAAAAGGGTCACCTAGTGAAAACCTCCTTGAGGCACTTCTTGACTTGAAAAAAGTCAAAACAAAAGATGTATCTGATTGCGAAAATCTTAGTGAGGCATCGGAAGATGGGGATGTTCATCTTCCCCTTGTAGAAACACAATGGTCTGAATGATCATCCATCTTGATAGAAGAAACACAAGAAATCAATTTGGGAACTGAAGAGGATCCCAAAATCACTTATGTAGCCAAAGCATTATCAGAAGAAGAGTATTCCACCATCTCCAAGATCCTCAAGGAAAGCAAGATCAATTTTGCATGGGCATATTCAAACATGCCTAGATTAGACCCTGCCTTGGTTGTACATCATCTAGATGTGCATCCTGATGCAAAACTAGTTAAGAAAAAGCTTCACAAAATGCACTCACAAGTTTCCCTATTGGTCAAGAAAGAATTGAAGAAATTTTTTGAAGCCAAATTTATAAGACTCATTGACTACTCTAAATGGATCTCCAACATTGTGCCAGTAGACAAACCCAATGGGGATGTCAGAATATGTACAAACTTCTGTGATATTAACAAAACTTGTCCTAAAGATGACTTTCCTTTACCAAACATAGGCATCCTGGTTGATTTAACTGCAAGAGATGAGATGTTGTCCCTCATGGATGGGTTTTCTGGATATAATCAAATTAGGATTGCACCCGAAGATCAACATAAAATAGAATTTACTACACCTTGGGGTACATATTGTTATAATGTCCTTCCCTTCAGGCTTAAGAACGTAGGGGCAACTTATCAGTGTGCAATGACCGTCATCTTTCATGATCTTATCCACATCATCATGGACGACTATGTTGATGATCTCTTAGGAAAATGAAGAACTAGACTAGAACACCCCGCAGTCCTAAGAAATATCTTGGAATAGTTAGAGCACTACAAGTTGCATCTAAATCCAAAGAAATGTGTGTTTTGGGTTACGTCAGGAAAACTGTTCAGCTTCATTGTCTCTAGGATAGGTATAGAAGTGGATCCAACAAAAGTCAAAGCAATTATGGATATGCCTCCACCTCACAACCTGAAATAGTTAAGAAGTCTCCAGGGTAAGCTATAGTCCATCAAAATATTCATAGCATAGTTGGCGGAAAAATGTCAACCATTCACCCACCTCCTGAAATATAATATATCCTTCAAGTGGGATCCTATGTGTGAGCAAGGTTTTGACAAAATTAAGGAATACTTGGCTCATCCTCCAGTCCTTATGCCTCCAATCCTAGGGAAGCCACTTTTACTATACATCTTAGCTACTTCAGTGGCACTGGGGGCACTACTAGCATAGCATGATAATTCATCCAGAGAAAAAGCAATCTACTATATTAGTCAAACCTTAGTTGGCTATGAGCTCAACTACTCTTCAATAGAGAAAGCCTGCCTAGCTATAGTTTTTTGTTCACAAAAGCTTAGACATTATATGCTCAGCCATCCAGTCAAATTAATATCAAAAGTTGATCCACTTAAGTATTTGTTATCTAGAGTAACTTTGACTGGCTGAATGGCTAAATGGGTCATGTTGCTGAGTGAGTTTGACATAGAATATGTGGACCGCAAAGCTATTAAGGGACAGGTGATAACATATTAGTTAGTTGATGCTCTCCTACTTGATGCACATCCTTTGGTGATGGAATTTCCTGATGAAGAGGTCTTTGCAGTAGAAGAAGCCACAACATGGACACTATATTTTGATAGGTCATACACTCAACGAATCAGGGGCAGGTATCTTGTTTATCACCCCCCAAGGTGATTATATTCCAAAGTCATTCAAACTCACCTTTCCATGCACCAACAATATAGCAGAGTATGAAGCTCTTCTCATTGTCCTTAGAATCACAATCAAATCAAATATCACTTACTTAAGAGTCTTGGACAATTCACAATTAGTCATCAAACAAGTCAATGATGAGTTCTTAACAAAGGATGAGAAGTTGTTGCCTTACAAATGCATGGTTGATGACTTTAAGAGATCTTTCACCTCTATTCAGGTTGACCAAATCCCTAGAATATAGAACAAGGTTGTTGACGCAATGGATACAATTGGTTCCTTGATTGACATGCCTAAAGATCATAGAAAATGTGAATTCCTAATTGAACAACTTTTAAACCTTGCATACGATATCCCTAATCATGAAATGGTGTGCAAAATCATAGGTCTCGCATCCGCATGGTATCTTGAAATCTATGCTTATCTTCATGACAACATCCTACCCGTTGATCTTACCCGCAATCAACGTAAATAATTCATCCAATGTACATCCCATTACACCATCATAGGTGATACTCTCTATCATCGTGGATATGATGGAACTATTCTTCGGTGTTTGAACGAGGTCAAAGCTCACACTGCGTTAATAGATATACATAGTGGTTTTTGTGGGGCCCATTCAAATGGCATGGCCTTAGCAAAGAAGATACTCAGGGCTGGTTACTATTGGCCTACATTGGAGCATGACTCTTGTGAATTTGTGAAGAAATTCTTACCTTGCTAGCAACATGTGGACCTGATACATACTCCTGCCCAAGATCTGCAACCCATCATAGCACCATGGCCCTTTTCTCAATGGGGTTTCAATTTAGTCAGAAAGATATATCCTCCATCCTTTGATGGCCACACCTTCATTATCACTTCCACTAAGTACTTCACTAAATGGGTGGAAGCCATACCACTCTCCTAGATAACGGGTACTTATATCTCCAAGTTCATCCTCTACCATACCATCTATAGATACGACATCCCCTCCACCATCATATCTGACAATGGTAAACCATTCAAAAACCAGGTTGTAAAAGAGCTCTATAACACCTTTCATATCCAACATGGGTGGTCCACACCCTAATACCCCTAAGGTAATGGACAGGTAGAAGCCACTAACAAAACTCTGATCAAAATCTTGAAAAAGGTTGTTAACAGTACTGGCCAAGATTGGCACCTCCACATCCACCC